>CM043020.1:101582053-101700287 GCA_023690525.1 Holotrichia oblita
TTTACGAGTCTAACGTTGGCATGCTTTGCTATGAGTAGAGCGCGGAGCGTACACAATCCAATTGTTTTCGAGAAAATCGTAAATACTGCGGAGAGAAGCGTAGAACGATTAAATAAGTGGTTTATTTGTGTTTATTCTAAACAAAACGGTGTGTTTCGGATGTATATGCACACAGACGCGCACACACACACACACACGTTGGAATTACGACCGCTGATATCTTGTTTCGACAGCGTTACCAACTTAAACGGATCTTTGAATCATAATTATTTAGCGTGTGTTTCTTGAGAGCGCGATAATGATTTACACGCGCATAGAAAACGTCGATTTAGATTTAAATGAAATACTCTTTTTAACGCTCAGTTTCGAATAGGTTAGGAGCGGAAGGATTTGAAATCAACGCCAATTTAATATTTTGTTAAATCGTTAAGTTCTATTTTATTGGCAGTATGGATTATGTTTCCGATGGTTTGCCGTATAGCTTTTAGAACGATCTATTGAAATTTTGTTTGCAGTTTTGAGTGCTGTAATTGTCAAAATATTTATGACAGCTGTCAATTTCTAGGAGGAGTTATTTTTTTACAGTTCACCAACTTGATTTCCCGTTTTCTGCTTGATTCGCCATGTCTATTTTGAGTCTCAATGTAGTGGAAATGTTATATGTATGTATATAATAAACGATATATGCTTTATATTATGTATTACTTCGCAAAAGGGTGAATTTTCTGTATTTTGTTTATGTTTGGCGTGAGTTGAACGAAGGCAACAGTAATGTAAACCTCACCTCCGAGCAAGGTAAAAATCGCTGTTCTGTGTATGCCTACAAGGCATCCTGCAGATTAAAAAGAGTTACGCCGTGTATTGTATGTGTAACCATTCTGCGAAATGTGCCTAAACTTCAATAGTCACATTTCGAGCATTTGCGAAATTTTCGCTATTTTCGTCATTCATGTTATTTTCAATGTTTCCGACATTCTTATTATTTTTACATTTTTGAAGTTTAAGACAGCTTTGTAATGCCGACATTTTAATTTTCGACATTTTCAGCCTCTTTGAGATTTTTGCCACATTTTCATTTTCGATATTTGCAACATTATCGGGATTTTCGTCAATTTTTGACATTTTTCTTATTTCTGACATTTTCATTCTTGGTATTTTTAGAATTTCCTGGATTTTTTGCTATTTTTTACCTTTTCATTTTTAATATTTTGTTGTTTTGACATTTCTCACATGACATTTTCGACAGTTTTGACAATTCTGAATTTTTCAATTCCTGTAATATTTCCACCTACAGGTCAATAAAACAACAATTAATTAAATACAAAAATTATTCCAGAACATAAAAATAATATGTTTTCGTTAAAAAGTCTTCTTCAGTGGTAGAAATTGAACAGAAAAGTTAGAGCTTGACAAAAAATAGATTGATATACGAATAATTCAAATCATTTTAATTTTTATAATTGTATTAAACCAATATATTCTTCATTATTATTTGCGAATGTAATTAAACTTCGATATATCAATGGATTCCTTGCTTTTTAGATACTTTGTTGATAGGCATGGCCATTTATATTATTAGTATTTTGACACATATTAAGTGTAAATTCCTTCCACTGAAGAAGTCCTTTTAACGAAACATAATATTATTACGTTCCGGAATAAATTGGTATTTAATTAATTCTTGTTTTTTTTTAACCAATAAGTGGAAATATTAAAGGAATTGAAAGATAAGTACATAAAGGTCACATAATAATTCAGAATTTGCAGTGTTATCACATATATGGATTTAAAATGTCAAAAATCACAATGTCATAATTGTCAACAAACGTAGACACAGCGAAATAGTAGAAAATGCTGAAACAATTTCCTATTATTTCGCTCGGTCTACATTGTTGACACAGTTCTAACATTGTGATTTTTGACATTTTTAATTTTTCAATTTCGGAATTTTTACCATTTTTACCGTTTTCTACACTTCTATTCTACACTTGAATTCTTAGCATTCGTCATTTTTCGATATTCTCCATATTTTTATTATTTTTGACAGTTTCCACATTTGAGACACATCCGGCAATTTGGGCAGTTTCAACAATTTCGCGCTGTCGAAATTTACAGCATTTTCCACATTTTTTGGCATTTTCGATAGTTTCGACAGTTTTATTTTCAACATTTTCATTTGCGGTGTTTTCCCTATTTTTCGAAATTTTTTGACATTTCCGGTATTTTCAGCATTTTTGAAATTTTGGATATACCTATTCGGCAGTGTCGGCATTTCTATTTTCGTCATTTCCAAAATTTTTTAACTTCTCGTAATTTTGTATATTTTTGACAGCTTCGACATTTTTGACATTTTCAACAGCTTTGACAGTTCTGAATATTTTTATCTTCAGCATTTGCGGTGTTATCGTATATAATAATTTAAAATGTGGAAAATGTCCAAAAATTACAATGTCAAACCTGTCAAAATGTAACTTTTTAAATAGTGGAAATGCTGAAATAATTTTCTACTGTTTCTCTGCGTCTACTATTGACAATAAAATCTGCAGAGACACAGACAGCTTCGAAATTGAAAATGCTGAAATAATTTTCTACTGTTTCTCAGCGAAATACTAGAAAATGCTGAAATAATTTTCTAGTTCTACACTATTGACAGTTCTGACATTGTGATTTTTGACATATTTAATTTATCAATTTCCGGAATTTTTAGTATTTTCACTATTTCCTACACTTTCGCGATTTTCAATAATTCCGACATTTGAATTCTTAGTTATTCCCATTTTCGATATTTTCTGCATTTTTATTATTTTTGACAGTTTTGACATTTGACGCGCATTCGGCAATTTGGGCAGTTTCAAAAATTTCGCGCTGTCATTTGTCATTTTCGATAACTTCGACATTTTTATTTTCGGCGTTTTTCGATATTTTCGGGATTTTCATATTCGAGATTTTCGAAATTTTTTGACATTTCCCGTATTTTTGGCAGCATTTTTGGTATTGTGGACATATTCGGCAGTGTTAGCACTTTTATTTTCGACATTTTCAAAATTTTTGGTGTAATTTTCTGTATTTTTGACAACTTCGACATCTTTGACATTATCGGAATTATCAGCAGTTTAGACAGTCTTGGTGTTTTCGTAGTGTTGTTATTTTCAACATTTTATTTTCGACATTTTTTGACATTTTGACAGTTGGTATTTTCGGTAGCATGTTTTAGCGTTTTGCAGGGTCGACATTTTGACATTTGTCGTTTTCGTAGCGTTGACATTCCTACATTTGGTATATTCAGTATTTTTCAAAATTGTTGGGGCACTTTTGCTATTTTCTACACTCGGTTTTTTTTCTGATTTCTCGGCATTTTCGGTATTTTTGGTATTTTAGTCATTTTTATCCATTTCTATAGTTTTGAAATTTTAGATATAAATATTTTGAAGCCATTTCCATTTTCAACATTTTCGGCTTTTTCGAAAATTTCGAGATTTTCAGTATTATCGACATTTTCTGCATCTTCGTTAATTTTCAGCATTTTAGACAATTTCATCTTCGACATTGTCGGTATTTTTGACGTTTTGTGTTTTGACAGTTTCAACATTTCCAATTAGTTTCATCGTTTGCATTTTCAGTATCTTCGACATTTTAATTCGTTTATTATGGTGAGATGAAGCAGTAACAAAGCCATGAAACATACTCCAAAATTACACAACAAGAGTTGTCCTTACGAGTACACCCAGTATAAATAAATAAAAAATATGTGTGAGTGAATTATTTGTGTACGCAGCTATCGTAGCCTAGAGTCCCACATATGTATTGTTCGTGACTAACGAACTCGTATTTTAGCACGGTCTGATTTTCCAAATCCACCTTCCTATTCCATATTATTATTCTAAAGGTAAAAATTCAATGGATTCAAAAACCGAATAATAGGATTTATTACGTTTTTATTAGATATTTAATGAACGCGCAGCTTTATACAGCCAGGTTGATGTAATATGGTATATTGGAAATCTAATGCAATTAATTTCTTTCGTATGATCGAAACCGAATGTACACTTCGTAAGATTTGAATTTCCTTTTGAGAAAGTACAATTTCCAATTAAGGAATTTTTCGCGAAAGGTTATCTGTGTTTCCAATATTTTGGCATGTATTACGTTTGAGAACGAATTTATCCGCGCGGTAGTGTATGATTTCGATCCGCTTGAATATATTCCATCATCTAATTCACGTCAACGCATCGACCAATTACCGAGCCTGTCATTTCCATTTGTACCGCATCGACACGGCACACGAGGCGGGAGAAAATCGAAGCCACCCTGGCGCGCGAAACATCAGCAGAGCGTGCCGTCCTGGTACGTACAGAGGGCGACACTGTCGTAGAACTGTGACGTACCGTTCGTCGGTGCAACTAGAGCGCGACCAAGTTAATCTGGCCCGCGGAAAATATGCGAACTAACTTGCCAACCTCTTACCTCGCACCACCGCTAACCATCACTTTGAATGTTTGACAGCTGGGTACAGTCTTGTTCTAGCTTGTTTTCTTAGATTGTTTTCTTTAGATGAGAATTATCTCACATAAGATTATATCACATTTAAATTTTGGCGCGCTGAGTTTTTGTTTGGGAATGTACATGACAAATCGATGGTGCTGCTTGAGGGGTCATGTTCACCTGGTTGCATTTCAGGCTACGAATTGTTGGAAATTAATATTTGCAAAATTCGAATTCGTTTCAGGAACGGCGCGACAGCGACGCGACGCTGCGGACAAAAAAAATAAAATTACGTGAAAAGAATGTGGAATATATATCAGCAGGAAATAATTACAAAAATGTTGGGCGATTCGATTTTATTCATTCGATATCGTTGTATCGATATTGTTGGATTTGAGGAATGGTTAGTTAATTATATCATTTGCATGTTAAAAATTAGACCGCTACGGGGAAATGGCGTACTAAATTTGTAAACAACTCCGATGGCGGTAATTTTAAATTACAAATCTATATCACGACTACATCCATTTTATTTCTAAATAAAAAGCTGCTTCTTAATCTTCTTAAGTTCATAACGCTGTTACGAGTTCGACACCTTACATCTTCTTTAATAAAAAATGTAATTACATCAATCTTCAGCAGTTTATTAAGTCTTATCATCTACTAAAACTTAACGTCACGCCATCGCCATCGCCATCTAGTTCACCGAGTTCTCATCGAGGAAAACTTCGATAATTAGTCATCATCTGAAATTTAATTGGAGTTCTGTAGTGAGCGAAGGCGTTGCTCGCAAACTTCATTTTAGCTCTTTCTAGGGAGACGCGTCCAGAAACAAAAGGAACGAAAAAAAAGAAGAAGAACGAACGACGACGTTCGATCTGAAAAATCGCAGTAGACGTATCGCGTGGAAGCGTGCGAAACAAAAAACGACAACGGATAACCGACGGAATTATTCTCAGCGACAGATGAGAGTTATCACGATAGTGTTTTATTTCGCTCCGGCGGAGTATTAAACCTAGCGAGGAGGATGCAACGGAACGGCAACGGAGAGAGCCATAAAAGAGAAAGGGGAGAAATGTCTAGATTATATTTAGATTTGGCGGAGTCATGGTGTGCTATGAAACATCTGGTCGCGTATAAATTATCGCGACCGGCATCTGTTTCCAGCGTTAACTGTGTTCGCCGTTACCACCGCCGTCGCCGCACAGGCTAGCGTAGCTCACGTAAGGACAAATAAATAACGAGATTCAGTAATAAATTACTGATCCTGTACTCTTCGAGATGTAAGTGTATGTATCTTCGAACTATATGTTCGGTCAACTCTAATTTACGCGGATGCAATTCTTCGTTGAATCTAAATCGGGGAGATCGGGTGGATGAGAGGTAGGAAGGGTGTTTTTCCACAAACATAGGACGGCAGTTTTGGGTAATTGACGTGGATGTTTTGATAGGACGTATATCGAAAAGGGCCGGCGATTGTTATCGTTAATTTTTCCTTTATTTATTTTGTATTATTTTAGGTCCTCTGGGGCATTACTGAGGTTTTAATAGAAGAGGAAAGTATGGTCGTAGAGGCAGTTCGTACAAAAAGGGTCAATATTATATACAGTAATCTACCATACTTCTATGTATGTTTCAGATTCTGGTAGATATTTATTAAATGATGGAAAAGAAAAAAGAAATTGAAATACACAAGTTTATCTAACACACAGAGGTGGTGTTTGCAAGCAGCTGCACTAGCGATACAAACAAGTGGAATAGTATAGTTTAAAAATTGGGGTATCACAGTATAGTGTGCTAGGATCCCTTTAATACATTTTATACGCAAATAATATTCCAATAATAATATTTTTTTTATGTGGTGGGTGCTTAGTTGCAGTGACTCCGTAAGCTGTATTACTTGTCTGGCTATTACTGCAACTCTTGCGGTGTAGTTTGGTGTGTGTAAGTTGTGTTTAAATGGCTATGTGACAGCATCATATCGCCTTTTATGTTGCCGCGCTGTTAATCACTTTGCTCCCAACAGCGAATGGCAAGTCGATCCGGGATTAAACTCTCTGAAAAAATGTCCTCCTAATGATGATGATTGGGGTGTGGGGAGGAGGGAGGAGGCGCACAAGAGATTGAAAATAAAAAGATAGATTTAAAAAATTTTTATTTAATACTGACAGAGAAACATTTTAAGGACTAATGGCTAACATGAGCTTATTTTAAGGCGCACAATTTCTCTAAATTTGGTTTCATGTTAGAGATGGCCACTCTGAGTTGATTTTCTACGTGAAGTTTATTTCTGTATTTGAATTTCAAGGTAGCAAGTGCAGAAAATCCAATTTCATATAGATAAGACGTTGGAAAAGGCAAGAGAATCCTAAGCGCTTTGGCTTTTATAGTGGAGTAGTCGTTCGGAAGTTCAGTTCAGAAGTTTGCTAAAGATTTATTAACAAAGTTTGACTTTTGTAAGGTACTTGATGAACCATCTATCAGTTGTTCTTCTTTTTGTAGTGATAGTCCAACAGGTCTATTCTCAAATGGATTTAAAACCCAGCTCCAATCTGACAACTTGATATCATTTCCTGAAAGAAATATCGTTTGAAATTCTCACTCAAGTTTTCTAAATGCTTTTCCACAGTTTGAAGCATCACAGCTTTGTGATTATCTTCCAATGGGGAAATAGTTTTCTATGAGTTTGTTATGCCATAACTGCATTTTCTTATAAAAAGAGTCAATTTTTTCGCTCAAATCAAATTCTTCCTTCCGTCTTTTCCTTACAGCTGAAGACAGAGTGTATTAAGTTTTTCAAATATATCTACTAAGTAAGAAAGCTTCAATAAAAATAATCTGTCGTAGAAGTGTGTTGAATGTTTGTGCCCTCCTCGCTTAGAAATATCGCTATTTCCCTTCTTAGTTCAAATACACGCTTAACTACCTTCGCGTGGCAACCATCTGGATGAGGAATAAAATAGCAAAGATTTATGCTCAGCTCCCATATCCTCACACAGGACAAAGAAAAGAAGTTATCTACTTCAATAACTACTGTCAAAACTATGTTTAGTCCAGGACTAGTGCGTCCAAATAATTTATGAAGACTCCTTTTTTACTAACGCTTGTAAACTGTTGTCTTTACCTGACATGGCTCGAACTCCATCGGTGTCAATTGCAACACAATTTCTCCATTGCAAATTCGTTTTAGTAATAGCACCATATTGAACAATTCGGTGGCTGTAGTTCTTCCTTCTGTTTACAAAACAATAAATCTTCACATATTTTAGAATCGTGACAGAATCTAATGTAACAAATCAAATGGGAATCATTACTGGAGTCAGTTGCTTCGTGAAGTTCCGTAGCAAACAATTTTCCACTCAGCTCGGATTCAAGCTACTGCTGAATATCATCTGATATAGCGTTAATTCGTCGACAGATTGTATTATTTGACAATGGAATATTGTTAATTTGTAAAGCAAAATTTTAATTTGAATATTATTTCTACAATGTCTTTGCAAGCGGGTAAAATGAGTTGCTCTGCAATGGTGTAGGGTTTTTTGCATTTAGCTAGTTTGTATGGTGCCAAAAGAGCCTTCTCATTTACTGCCAGCACTATGAATGTCTGCACACTGAATATCTACATGCTAATAATATAATACCTACAGTCTAGGTATCCAATTCACTACTTCACTATTCTGTATCTACTAGTGACTTACCGATGTGCTAACTGAACACGACCAATGTAAACGAACCCTGTATTTCAACCAGTCACAAACGTTTATTTTAAAACTTATATTTCCCAATGCTCCTTTCTTAGAATGAATGGACTATAGACTATACACTGGTTCCAAGTATAATTTGAATTCCTACGTCTACGGATTGCAGGAGCACAATTTTTCAATTTACAACAGAGAGCGCGAAGAGCGACAGTTTGAGAACCCCTGTCCTATACCAACCGAATTTAGTTCTATGACTTCTACCACAACCCCATATGAGTTATCTAAATTAATATCACCCACACCACTCATACCAGTAATGCCCCGGAGTTCAAACAGAACTATAAAACCTCCTCAGAGACTTGATTTCTAAACTAGTTTTAATCTAAAATCTGGGAAGAAATATTGTGTATGTTTAGAAAAAGATGCGTTCTGTTCTGCTTTTTTTTTCGTAAGAAGTTTACTTAGAAAATAGAAAGAGGAGGCTAAACTAGACGCGTTAGAGACGAAACTACTTTGGTACAGCCGAGCTGGATTAGCACGGGAAACTTTCCGGGCAAAATACCAAATTAACATATTTTTATAAACTATGTTGACAAAATGTAAGAATGGGTTAGTTTTGGTAAAGCCATTGTCTTCGGGAAAGTATCCTTTACAGAAAATATAGGAAGCATCTTCATCATCTGCATTTTTGCCTCACAGGAAACTCCAAGTCATTCATGCTGTCATCGACATTTTCGATGACCACCAATAGAATCTTTTGGAGATCTGTCTTGCCTGCATGACTTGTCTGCCTTGGCTGAGCAATCTCGTCTTTTCTTAGATTTTTTTTCTCAAAAGGTGATTTTATTTTTATGACTTTTGAACATTTAAAATTCGAGATGCTTTATTTTTAGATACCTTTTGGGATTCGTTCTAGAAATTCCGATTAAAATATTGACTAAAATTGCTAGTGCACCATGGCTAAAACAATCTGTCGTATTTTCCTCTTTTTTTGATATTTAGTAGATATGTTGGTCAAGAAAGAACACAAACAACAAACAAAGACACAAATAAAAGATACTACCATTGCCATTCTACAACAATATAAAGCTAAAATTAAACAATTAATAGGGGATAAAAGATAAATGGATAAGATAAGTTATAAATAGTCAACTATTTTTCTTTAAAATAAAACGTAAAAACACAATTT
This sequence comes from Holotrichia oblita, assembly GCA_023690525.1. Classification (NCBI taxonomy): domain Eukaryota; kingdom Metazoa; phylum Arthropoda; class Insecta; order Coleoptera; family Scarabaeidae; genus Holotrichia; species Holotrichia oblita. The sequence goes on from CM043020.1 coordinate 101,591,426, forward strand.
CTCCCCGAAAGCTCGTTATATAAAATCTGTATTATAACAATTTTCAACCTTATCTACACCCCTGCATTTCTCGACCTTAAAAGCGCGATAAATGCAGCTCGTTAAAGTGAAATTTCAGGGATCACCGTTGAACTGAACGTCTACAATACGCCGCCGTCGTTCACCATCCGATATTTACGTTTACACGTGAGAGATCCCATTTATTTTCATAAGGATTACCATGCAAATTGCCCCTATCAGACAGCCGACACCTGCACACGGCAGCGCTACCGTTGCCATTTTTACAGAGCCCGGGAGATCGACACTCGGCGCCCCGTCCTCGTAATCCATTCTCGCTGCGTATCATCGAAGAGGAACCCGACGTGAACTGCTACACTCGCGTCGCGTTCGTAGACTTAATTTAATATTTTTTTCCTCCTCTCCATATCCGCTTCGATCCGTATTCTAGCTGAGATGGCAAAGAGAGGTTAATCAAAAATTAATAAGCTGAGCGAAGCAAGAAAAAAGAACCGATATTTCCTTAGATTTTTGGAAATTGTTGCTTAATTCACCACCTTTTGTCTCTTAAAAGTCCGGATGTTGGCAATCTGAATCCAGATTTTCGCATAATCTCTATCGAAGAATAGACTAACCAATTATCTGTTCAACGATTTATTTACAAGGCAGGAAAAATAATTCATAGCGCAACGGCGATAGTTATTAACCACAGAGCTACAGATTGAAGGTTATTATAACAAATATTACGAAGAGAGACCTCATGTTTTAACCGTAAGCTGTTTTTTTTTGTATAGTTCGTATTATCTTTACGAAAAAATACTACAAAAATGTTGGAAAATGTGTATTTATAATGCACATCATACATACAATCCTAACAATTCGTAACATCTTCTACAAAATATCACCTACCAAACCATCAACAATCGGAACAGTTCCAATATGAACGCATTTTTTGGCTTTCTGCAGCCATTAATTAATTCAAACGAGATATAAATTAGATTGAGACCGACCTCTTAAGACTCTCATAGACGTCAACCTCTCTAATCGGTTGATAGACCCTCACGAAGGTATGTGGCGTCAGCGGAACTATGCCATTAGAGCACCCACCCGGACAGAATCCGAGTGTCAATACAAAAAGAGAGAATTTGACGAATACAAGAGGTGTAGAGGTACAACTCGCACTAAAGTATACCTCGTTGCGTAGAAGCAAAATTTGAGTTTTAACTAGCGTTCATATCGGGAAGATGCTATTGTTAAATTGGAGAAAAAAAAAAAACTAGTAGAATCTATGGATTTGTCTGGAGAACTATGTTATTGAACACTTAGCGTTGCAATATAGTTAAACTCGATAGATTATACTTTTACACCTAAGAAAATAATTTAAAATTAAGATGCATTTGCATAGGGTGCTGACAACTTGTCGCAAGCTTGAATCTTCTGTGGAGATCTATCTACCGAAGCATCCACAGCAAGAACGCAGATGAAACAAACGTAGCTGTCATCGCGAACAAATCACAGTATGCGACCAAACTATCTGGTCGTTAATACCAAAACAATCCAAACCACCTCTATCTAGAGCAAACATACCATTCCGACCAGTAGTCAACATGAAACGATTTACCAAACCATCAACAATAAGAGAAAGATATCCTGAAGTAGGTTAACACTTATCCCAAGACGTGGACCAACATTTAACGCAATGTCCAAACCTTCTATCAGAAACAACCTACCAAACCATCAATAATAAGACAAAGATCTCCTTAAGTAGCTTAACACTTATCTCAAGGCGTGGACCAACCTTCAACGCATTACTCAAACCTTCGATATGAGCCGACCTTCCAAACCATCAACAATAAGAACAGTTCTAATATGAACGCTTTTTTGCCATTCTACTGCCATTAATTAATCCAAACGGGGTATAAATTAAATTGAGACTGTCCCTTTTGAGACTCTCATGGACGTCAAACCTCTCTAATCGATTGATAGACCCTCGCGAGGGTATGTGGCGTCAGCGGAACTATGCCATTAGAGCACCCACCCGGACAGAATCCGAGTGTCAAAGCAAAGAGAGAGAATCTGACGAACAAAAGAGCTGTAGAGGGACAACTCGCACTAACGTACACCTCGTTGCATCAAAGCAAAATTTGAGTTCGAACTAGCGTTCATATTAGGTAGTTCCTTCATTTAACGCAATACCCAAACTTTCTATAGGAACCGACCTACCAAACCATCAACAGTAAGACAAAGATCTCTTTAAGTACCTTAACACTTATTTCAAAACGTGGACCAACATTCAAAGCAATACCCAAACCTTCGATATCAACCGACCTACCAAACCATCGACAGTAAGACAAAGATCTCCTTGAGTAACTTAACACTTATCACAAGACGTGGACCAACATTCAACGCAATACCCAAGTTATCAACAGTAAGACAAATATCTCCTTAAGCAGCTTAACACTTATCTTAAGACTTGGACCAACATTCAACGCATTACTCAAACCTCCGATATGAGCCGACCTACCAAACCATCAACAATAAGAACAGTTCTAATATGAACGCTTTTTTTGGCATTCTACTGCCATTTATTAATCCAAACGGGGTATAAATTAGATTGAGACTGTCCCTTTTGAGACTCTCATGGACGTCAACCTCTCTAATCGGTTGATAGACCCTCACGAGGGTATGTGGTGTCAGGGGAACTATGCCATTAGAGCACCCACCCGGACAGAATCCGACTGTCAAAACAAAGAGAGAGAATCTGACGAACAAAAGAGCTGTAGAGGGACAACTCGCACTAACGTACACCTCGTTGCATCAAAGCAAAATTTGAGTTCGTACTAGCGTTCATATTAGCTAGTTCCTACTGTTACACTGCAGCCATCATCTCCAGTAATAATACGATTCGAAAATTAACCATATTCTTGCTTGTATCGACGGAGGATGGACAACACAGTGCTTTTATTTTTAAAGGGGGCGATAGCTTAAAATTGCTTTCGTTTATACAGGGTGTTTCGTTTATACAGCCTTTAAAATGCAAAAATGCATATGTGTGCACGTCAAATAATAATTCCCAGTTATTGATCCACCCTCATCAAGAAAATTAAAATAGCACTTATCATCCTACAGAACTAATCACATACGTCGGTGCATTCGGAGAAGTTATTTATAAGGATAAAGAACAATGTATATACGATAGAATGTATTTAATGTACTCAGGTAAGGCAAACAAACAATTTCGCAATAAATTATGAAATTAATGGAGTGGAAACTATCAAACGTAATCTCCCGGAAACAGGTTATTTAAATGAAAACACTATTATTGCGCGAACATTATGATCAATAACCGTGACGGCAGTTTAATTAGGTATCTTCCTCATCTAATAGCCAATTCACCGAGGCCTTTAATCCTTGATTGCATGGATAGCGGACATGCTCCAGAGACGTAAACATTTCTAATGCCACTTGATTGTAAATAACTACAACCGAGTATAGAGTGTGGTAGTTTTCATAATGGTATTGTTGGTCTATTGTGTATTTACAAATAGGAGAATTAAATTATTAATCATAGCAGTTCGTCTACATAACAAAATACCTTATTCTTGTAAACAGAATTGATCTAATATTACTAACATTCCTTTTTTTTTTTTAAAGGAACCATTTAACGTCTTCAAATAATTCCTTCCTTCATTTACATACCAAATTATTTTTCTTTTTCAATATATTCACCTGCAAGACGGATACATTTTTCACATCTTTCAATTAATTTATTTATACCCTCATAAAAAAATGATTTCTCTTTATCTGCAAAATACGCCGAAACTGCCTCATTGACTTCATCATCGGCAGTAAATTTTTTACCCCGCAGCTCTTTTTTCATTTTCGGATTTTCGGAAACAGGTAATAATCACTCGGGGCCAGGTCTGGGCTGTAGGGTGGGTGATTCACAATTTCGAAGCTCACCTTATGCAGGGCAGCTAACGCAACGCGGCTCTTGTGGACGGGCACGTTGTCGTGCAAAAGCAGCACACCTTTCGTCAATTTTCCCCGTCTTTTCTCTTTAATGGCTTCTTTTAGTCGCTCTAATATTGAAGCGTAATATTCTCCGGTTATAGAAACACCTTTATCTTTATAATCAATCAACAATATTCCTTCCGAGTCCCAAAATACCGTTGCCATGAGTTTTCCAGCTGATTGTGACACTTTAAATTTCTTGGGAGGTGCTGTGCCCTTTTATGCCACTGCATGGAGTCTTGTTTGGAGTCAGGTTCATAATGATGAACCCAAGTTTCGTCTCCAGTAACAATTCGACTCAATACACCATCCTTGTCTTCATTACAGAGGTCCAAAAATGCACGCGAACACTCTACGCGCTGTTGTTTTTGCGGCGGCGTGAGCATTGTCGGCACTCATCTTGCGCTGACCTTAGACATGCCGAGATGATCGTGCAGGATTTTAAAAATTGTTGTATCGGATACTCCAACCATTTCTGCGAGTTGTTCCTTTTTTAGTCGAGCATCTTCGAGTACAATTTTTTCAACTTTTTGGATAAGTGCTGGCGTGGTCACCTCAATGCTCCTGCCCGGCCTCGGGTCGTCTTCAAGGGATTCCCTTCCTTGTTTAAATAAACTATGCCACTTGTACACCATGGTTTTTCCTGGACAAGAGTCGCCGTAAACCAATGAGATCTCATTCATTATGGTCGCGACTGATTTTTCTTGCCTGGTAAGGAACTTTATAACGGCACGATATTCGATTTTTTCCATATTTCACTTTTCACTCCTGATTATGTTACTTGGTTGACGATAGCTCAAAGACTAACGACGATGATCCACTTCTCTTTCCTAGGGTTGGGTTTTTCTACCCTTTCTACCCCTGTAGTCTCTGGGTGGGTCCCTCATGACCCTTTTGATTATTTTAGAATGGACAGGGATTGTATCTCCCTGTTTGCTGCTCTTAGGGGTGATCTGCAGATGTAGTTGTCTCTAGTCTCTAGTCGTTCGCAATGCCAAGCACTCTTTTGATTCTTACTTTAGGTGGGGGGCGGTCCGGGTCAAGCCTGGACAGACGCTCAATCAGCGGGTTTTCGGAAGATGAAACCCTGTCTAGCGTTTTGTTCGATAACGTGGTCAGGAAGTCCTTGATGGAGAGGACGTTAAGATCTGTGTGCAACTGCACATTCCTGACAAACCAGGGCGCTACAGTAATCATTCTTAGTATTTTGTTTTGTAGGACTTCGAGCCTATCGAGATGAGTTCTTGCCAGACTGGACCAGGACAAAGTTCCATATGTAATAACGGGCCGCAGAAAAGATGTATAAAGTAGAACCTTATATTTTCGCGACATCCTGCTTTTCCTACAAAGAAGAGGCAGCAATACGGAACGAGCAGCCAAGAACTTATCAACAGTGCTTTTAACGTGCTGGTTGAATGTAAGGCGTTGGTCCAGAGTGACGCCCAGGTACACAACCGACTGACTCCAGGGTAAACGGAAGTCGCCAACGAAGATGTTCTCATGCGGTAATCGTAGTTTTTTTGTAAATCGAATGGCGACACATTTGTTCTCGTTTAATTTCATTCTCCACCTGGATCCCCAGTCACCAATGGCATCAATCTGCCCCTGCAGTCTGCGACAAACCAACTCCTCACTCCTTGAGGAGGTGTAGACCGCTGTATCGTCCGCATAGATTGCGTGTTGGACTTGCGGAACTTTCGGCAGATCTGCCATAAAGATCAGAAATAGGGTCGGAGCAAGAAGAGACCCCTGAGGGACGCCTGCAGATGCCTCGGTGCGGAGACCGAGGCTTCGACTCGAACGAAAAAGAACGTTCTGTGAGGTACGAGAGTATTATTCGTATGATAGCCGGATTTATGCCCCCGGACACCATCTTATGGACCAACCCGTGGTGCCAGACCGTGTCGAGTGCCCGCTCGATGTCCAGAAACACCGCACCCATCGTCTCACGCGCCTCGAGAGAGTTACGTATAGCTTCCGTCATCCTGAACAGTTGGAAATCCGTGGAGAGACCCTCCCGGAATCCGAATTGCTCGGGTTGTATGGTGTCTAGCACAAAGAGTTCTTCCTTCAACCTGTTCAGGATGACAGCCTCGGCGACTTTGGATAGACAAGAAAGGAGAGCGACGGGGCGATGATTCTGCGGGAATAGGTGGTCTTTGTTTCGCTTAGGAATGGCCACGACGTGTGCATGTGTCAAAGACTAATAACAATGAAACTTCGTATTTATACTAATTATGAGTCGCTGCACAGGCCACGCCCCCAATGCACCTAATCACTCCCCTACAACCCGCTCATTCCACGAATATAAAAACGCTCCCTCGTAATATACCAAAAAGGAGGGCAAAAAATTAATTACTATACCTTCTGAGTTTTCCACATTTAATAAAAGAAGAAAATGAATTGTAAGTACCTGTCAACCACGCTTACCAACTCCGTGAATTTAATACAATGAGATTTACATAAATGGCGTTCCTATTTTTAAATTAAACTACCCCATTGCTGTACCTCGAGAGGAAAGAATCGCAATAAAGCACGGGTAAATTACCTGCAGTTCTCTCTGCATTTCTGTCCACGCGATGTCACAGAAAAAGCTTCAGTCGCCTCTTCTATTACTACTACATAGTATGGTTGAACGTTGTTTCCTCTTTTCCTTTTTCGTTCAGTAGCTCTCATAAAAGGTAACGAAAGAGGAACATTGTGTGAGACTTTCTCGCGAAAATGTACTTCCACCTGCCTAGAAATGTATGTGCGGAGTCTTTCTTTAGGAAAGCAAATATGTACAATTTATCATTTTAACGGAGCAAATTAAATTAGATTTAATTTTAGCGGAAACAGCGTCAACAAGGGAGAACGATTTAAATTGGTTTCACTCGCTTGAAAAGTATGAGATGGGGACAACCATCTTCTACGTATACAGGTTGGTACCTGTCTTTACTTGTATAGTTATTTAAAATTGTGTTAATTGTGACAGTAGCCTGATTCGTATCTGAAACTTGTGTGATTGCGACCTAATTATTAAAACTGCCAAAGCTGCTAAAATGACATATTTATAGTTGGTTGTCTGAGGTTGTGTCGATGCTTGGGCACGCGATTTTGACACATTTGTAATGACATTTATGTCAAAATCGCATGCTCAAGCATCGACACAACCTCAAGCACGGACTATAAATATGACCCTTTAAGAGTCTTGATGAGATGAGTGGAATTTTGTTGCTGATTCGTTTGCGAGTAGGCGGCTAACTATCGTTGTGTGTCTTAATTGGATACATTTATTACAACGAATCTGCAACGTTTCTAAAATTTTCAAAAATAAATCTTGCTTTGCAAACCACGCCTTCACGGTTTCTATCACCTCTTAGTTTGGAGGAAAATTTACGATCTTTTGAACTTGTTTTCACTTGAGGAAGCACCTGATAGGTGCACGGACCCAGATTTGGTGAATAATGGGGGTGTTCGAGTAATTCAGTCATGAATCCTGTAAAAAACAATTTTGTGTCGCTTCTCCATAATTTGTTCTTGTAGAGTGGTCAGTAGCGTCGAATAATAATTCCCAGTTATTGTTCCACCCTTATCCAGAAAAATTATCATGATTACTCCATGACAATCCCAAAAAACTGAAGCAAGAACTTTTGCAGCAGATTTTTGAACAGGGAACTTCTTGGCCCTTGGAGAACCAGAGTGTCTCCATTCCATCGATTGTAGCTTTGTTTCTGGGTTGTAGAAATGTACCCAAGTTTCATCCATCGAAATCTGCATCATTTTTAAACCGAGTACAGATCGAACTTGATGCTTGCACCTTTGTACGCTTCTAGTCAACATTCAGACAGTTGGGGATCCATTTTGCAAACATTTTGTCCAAATCGATGTCCATTAGGAGAGTCTCTCACTATCGGACATCTTAAGTTTTTTTAGGTTATAAAATTTAAGAATTGAGAGACGGCAGCAATTTTGCATCTAGGTTACTCTTAGACGTATCCTTTATCGACATGTCAATACAAATTATTGAATTCTTAATGTTATATTAAGGATACATGCACATTAAAATAAGTTTACAAATCGTTTATTTCGAAAAGTGTCCCCCTGTATTATTGTAATTTGTAGCTAGTAATTTTTGAAACAATAAAAATGCGAAGAGGGCAAGTTTAAAAATATAAAAAACAATTAAACTGAACAATGGTCGCCTTTGAAAAAGTCAATATTTTTCCCAGAAGTGCAAGCCACATGTGCCCATCCCTTGCACGCTGTACATTGCAACCAATCCTCATTAAAAGCTTCCTCACAAATAATACAGTCAGCTGGTCTTTGTTGGCACTGCTTTTTTCTAACACCATCTTCGAATTTCAAGTTTTTACTCTTCTGACATTTATCGTTTCACCTTTCCCTCCTGGTACTTCTTTAGCTGTTGCGTTTTTTAAATCTCTTTTAGTTTAATTTTTTCTTCTTTTATTCGAACCCTTTCTTCTAACGTTTTCTTAAACGGAGTTGATGTTAAAATATCACTTTTTTCACTTCTGTTCTTTCTAATTGCTATTTTCTACCTCGCTTCCTCAGATGCCGGCGAAATCTGTTGAACTATTCTCTGGAATTCCTTCATGGTATTCCTAGGTCCTGCTGCAGGAGGACTGTGTCTGATGTGAGTGGGATCTGCAACAGGTACTGCAGCAATTGAACTAGGCATTGCAGAGGTACTAGGCTCTGGAACAGGAGAGTTAGTTGTTTTATTCTGTAAAACGCTTTGCTGCAAGGAATTCCAAATCCGTGATGATGTCTCTTTTAACAGGAAACAATCCTGTACAACGAAATCCTGATTGAGCTAACTCCATTTTGCATATAGAGGTGAATGCAGTATTTACTAACCGGCAAGCCTCATTATAAGCAGCTTTAAAGGATTCATAACTGCTCGGTCGAAAGGCTGCATGTTATTTTCTTTTGCATAGAGAATCATTTGCAAATCCTTGTGACTACTATGCCCATCTAAAATAATAAGAGCTGGACTTTCTTTGGTGAAATTAACCCATTCTTTAAACATTTTTATCCACTTAAAAAAACCGCTTGCAGTTATCCCTCCACTTTCTTCAGCAACAAATCAACTTCCCTCAGGGGCATTCTTCTTCAGTTCTTCAATCATTTTCTTCCGAGGAAACACAAATAGAGGAGGTAAGAAACTGGTGGGCATTCGCATTTATTGCCTACAAAATTGTAATGTTCTTTCTCCTTTTACCAGAGGTAATTTTACTAACTTGGTTTTTTTCCTCTAAGGGATAGGACCTTTGTGGCATTGGCGTGAAGGGGAGAAGTTGTATTTTAAACTTAACTCCTCATATTTTGAAAAAAAAAATGTCGACTTGTTCTTTGTTGAATTCAGTAGAGCTCTTTGGATGCTGGTAGATTGGGGACATCGAAGAGAAAATTCGGGGTGACATAATAGAACTTCCTCCAAGCTGTTTTCTTATTTTTGTCAAACTGATTAGGAATTCTAAGATACTCAGCCAAATCATAAGCAAATTTTGAAAATTCATTTCGAGTCATTGGCATCATTTTATAATCCAGGTCTTTAAGGTAATCTACAATTTGTACCTCAAAGTTTTTTGAAAATGTATTTTTAAAACGTCCCATTTTGGAAGTCAGTACAATTTCATTTCCTGCTCGTACATAGCTACTTTACTTTATCTGAGAAAGTATTTAGTGTCCGGTACTGGGTTACTAACCACTGTCTGATACTGGGGAACTGTCCGTTATTTAGAAAATATCGTTTTATAATAAATCACAAACTTAAATAAATGATGTTCACCCAGTAAATGTTCTTCAATGATAGACAACCAAAATGACATTCAAACATTTCAAATTTGCTTACCAGAAATCCAGTAAAATATGCTCAAATTTAACGAAGTACAGCACCACGGCAGCAACTACAAAGATTTTTCTCTATAACTTTTGAACGACTGACCGTAGATTAAAATCGGTCGAATGGATGAGTGTACATAAGAAGATGCACTGCTAGGTTAGTATGAGGTGCTGCCACCTGTTATTATATTAGAGATAAGAATTCTGTCCGATACTGGGAGCCGTCCGGCACTGGGAGATGTTCGTTTTAGCTCAATTCGACGGTCGATGTCGGAGAAAATCATGTCATGAAGGGTTTGATTATCTGACTTTCATTATCTAGGCTAACTAGATATCAATACATCCTCGTAATGAATGTAGCAGCAGTTATAAAGAATTTAATTAAAATATTTTCATTGAACATTTCTTGCCTCTGTATCTCTGTAACGGTTGAGAATAGGGCATCTGTTTCTAGGAACTTTTATGTTAATTTTGGGTTTCTGAATACGCACCTAAAATATTGACATATCCTCCTGAATCACCCTGTATATTTTTTTAGTCAACAAAAATTGTTAAAGCTTCAGGGAATACAAGATAAGCATTTAAGGATATATAACACCTAATTGAATCCTGTCAATGAAAGTGGTGCCATGTGTGATTGAAAGCTTTTGTTTAAATAAATTTGTCCTATCTTAAAGTTTGAGATATTAAAAATGTATCAGGAACATCTGTGACAGGTTTCTCGTTTTGTAAGAAAATAAATTGGTTTTGTATAAATTTCATCGATGCAAGAGATCTCGGGGAATATATTCTAACTAGTTGACCCCACCCAAACTCTTCGAGTTTGGTCTAAGCTGACCCATCCCAAGTATTCGAATTTAGACTGAACTCTTCCGGCCCACCGACCAGCATTTCCGCTAATCTTAACCCGCTCCACAACTTTTAAGCGTCTTCAAAGTAGCTAAGCAAATTCAGAAACCAGCGCCACCTCTAAAATTATTTATATAACAGTAGCCCTGAGTACCTACAATAATATACACGAAACATGCGTGCATTCTGTTAATCTAAACTCTCTTAATAACTTTTAAGTGTGTTAAACACTACTCGGCCTACGGCCTCGATACTTATTTTATATTTTGTCGATTTTTTTCACGAACCATTTTAATAAATGTCAATGGCGTTCTATGTAGAAACGCTATTTACTTTACACACTGTAAAGTATGACCGTTTCATTACCAGTTACCCTGTATGTTGGTTGACCAATTTTTTAGTGTGTTAAAAATTATTTGGGAAACGCTCTATTTTTATCCCATCGTACTTACTCTTATTCGTTTGAAAATAAATAATAATAATAATATTACTTATAATAAAATCAAAATACCGTTGATCTCTTAAATACTTAGAGGTATCCCTGTATATATTTTCTACTTCGTACAGATTTTTAATCGACAGAATATGTCGAGAAGGTGTCCCAGCTAATGAACTACTAAAATGAAAAAAAAATTGTTATACGAATTGAGCAGTATGAAAGCAATGTGCATACTTATTTTATTTTTAATCGATTTTTTTCACGGACTATTTCAATAAATCAATGGCATTCTATGTAGAAACGCTCTTTATTTTACATAACTGTAAAGTATGGTCGCTTCATTAGCAGTTACCCGGTATACTTGCTGAATTATGAATTTAAGTCATCATTCTACGATTTATACATTTTATCAAACAGAGTATTGACAAATGTGTTTATCAATATTTTTAATATCGTTGGGAAGAAATTAAATTTTCCCAGTAATAATATGAAAAGAACTAATAAACTCTATAACCTTCTAAGTGTAAAAGTCCGTCTTGACAGTTCAAATTTTGATCGCAGACGCGCTAACGTCAACGATTTATTATGAGAGCCGCCTAATGATTTTTGCTATAATTATTAAAGATGGTATTTTGTACGTATTTTAACGTATTTAATTTTTAAATATATTTTTTTGGTAATAAGTAAATGACGTCATGTACTATTTTTTCCATTATTTTACGTAATGAGGTTTTGACGATTACAATTTGACTTTTCACGTTTCGCGTTAGATGTATTTTTTCAACTATTTTTATTAATAATAACGGAATATATTATTTATAGGTAAAATGTGTATCTATTAGTATATTGACAAATGTTTTTAACATGACGTATATACTTATATTTTTGAAGAGATAACATGTGTTCAGAAATACCATAATATTCAAATTGCGCGCTTGATACCTTGCACTAAACATATATACGTCAGATATGCTGCCATCTATTAAGATACAATTAAGTTATTTGGTAAAGTGCAGTTATATCTACGATTATTTAATTAATCTCAATATTATATGTATATATTATCTTAATGACAATCACAAAACGTTTTACCGAAAAATCAACTCATGATCTCGATGTAAACGCAGAATAAAAAGTCCGTCTTGACAGTTCATATTTTGACGGCCGTGGGGCTAACGGAGGCCGCCTACGATTTATTGTGAGAGCCGGTAAAGGTTTAAAGATGGTATTTTGTACGTGGTAGGTACCTAATAAACGTATTTAACGTATTTATTATTTAAATATATTTTTTTCGTAATAAATAAAAGGTGAAATGTAGTATTTCTTTATTTATTTTACGTAATGAAGTTATGAACGCTTATAATTCGATATTTCTTTCAAGTCTTTTATTTAATAATAACGGAATATATTATTTATAGATGAAATGTGTATCTAATAGAATATTGACAATTGTGTTTATCATGACATATATATCTGTATATTTAGAGAGGCAGCATGTTTTAAGTTATTTCATAATATTCAAATCGCGCGCCTGCTATATTTGTCTTGTCGCAGTGTTCTAAATAGTTTAAAAGAAAAAATTACTAACGTCCTTGATTAGGTATATTAAAAAGCTGTCGGATTACGTATTACAGTAACAAATAAGTCCTTACGGGTAACTGTATAGGTGTTAATGTACAAATATTAAATAAATCTCGTAATTTTTAGAAGAGAGGAAATTTGTTAGGAATTTCCATGTTTACCTGTCAAAGTCGTTGACTACAGATCTTTTTTTTTTTTTTTTTTTTTTTTTTTTAAATAAGTTTTTTTTTTTTTTTTTTGCTGGACGTCGCGGGATCGCATACTACTCGTCATGATAAAAAGAAAACTTCATATGAACATATGACCTAAAGGTCTTAACTTTTGAGATACAGGGTGATAAAGTTTTCGAAAATAAATAGTTTTTTTTTTGCTGGACGTAGCGGGATCGTATATTAGTCGTCATGATAAAAAGAAAACTTCATATGAACATATGACCTAAAGGTCTTAGCTTTTGAGATACAGGGTGATAAAGTTTTCGAAAATAAATAGTTTTTTTTTTTTTTTTGCTGGACGTCGCAGGACCGTATACTACTCGTCATGTTAAAGAAAAAACTTCATATGAACATATGACCTAAAGGTCTTAACTTTTGAGATACAGGGTGATAAAGTTTTCGAAAATAAATAGTTTTTTATTAATTCCTGTAATACCACTTTAGATATTTTAATGAAACGTGGTATACGTGTAGTATGTATCAAGAGGCATTATTGAGTGTTCCCCATTTTTTTTAATTCCACCAGTGGCGTTCGTACGGAATTTCAGCTACCTACTTTGACAGACGTTTAGGTCACACGTTCATATATAAGTTTATATAAGTTTCCTTTTTAAAATACATCATAAAATCGTTCCCTAAAATATTGACATTCAATTTCCCCTGAATGTATACAAATAAGACTTTTTAGCTCTTTCGAAAATATGTAGATATATACTTAGTATAATCTCGATAATACACTGACATACAGATAATTAAACTATTCTTACTTGTTTCATATTTTTAAATTATTTTTAGACATGGAGAGATGTTTGTAATTATTACTACTTGTGGTATTTATTGAACCACAAAATAAGAAACGATTTTTAGTATAAATAATAACGTTTTTCCAATCGGACAATTGTAAAAAATTGGAAATTCTTTAACGCATTTAATGATTCATCGTGTTTTTTAATTATTATTTCTTGTGTTTCGTCGCCGTTGAAATGAAGACTTCTTTATTTTATATATTATTCTTTTCAATCATTAATAAAAAAAAAAAAAAAAACCAAAGAAAAAAGCCATAGGTATCCCTCGTCGAGATTTGAACGCCGTACCTCTAGCGCCGTGGGCCACCGTCCGTTCCGATGCGCCACAGGAGCTCGTAAATTCGAGATATCATATTCTCATATAGAAATATCTAGTACCTATCTGTTTTGAGGAATTTTGGCGACGTTTATCAAAAAATAAGCGGTTTAGAAAGGCGTTGGAACTTTGAAATTTTGGAAATCGTCATTATAAATACGGCCGGTTCGGCGGTCACGTCTGGGAAAGCGTCGTCTTATTGGGCGTCGGCGCCCCGACGCTGTATTTTTTAGTTTTAATCGGAAAAAAATTTTTTCCCCAAAATAACCAAGTACTCGTCGAGGAGAATATGTTCGGACATGAATAGTTTTGGCGTAGCGTTAACCGTTCGGGAGATATAAGCGCTCAAAGTCCGCTCCAACGCGAATTTTTAATTCGTTTGCTAATCTTACAGGATTCGGACGTTGGTCTGCGGCGAAACCTAGACAGTTGATTAGAAAAATCCTTTTCCCGTCGATCGGCACCCCCCTTTTCGAGTTTAGTCCTTTCGTAAGGTCTCAGGAGGGAGCCCCGTTTACCTCTGCGACAGCTATTATTATAGTAAAGAGCGGAATATGGCTGTCTTGATTGAATAAAACCCGCTATACAGGCACTTTCCAAAATGAATGTCCATATTTCAGGGAAGGGTTTTTTTTTTTTTTTTTTGCTGGACGTAGCGGGATCGCATACTACTCGTCATGATAAAAAGAAAACTTCATATGAACATATGACCTAAAGGTCTTAACTTTTGAGATACAGGGTGATAAAGTTTTCGAAAATAAATAGTTTTACATTAATTCCTGTAAAACTATGTATGTATCAAGAGGCATTATTGAGTGTTCCACATTTTTTTTTAATTCCACCAGTGGCGTTCGTACGGAATTTCAGCTACCTACTTTGACAGACGTTTAGGTCACACGTTCATATGAAGTTTTGTTTTTAAAATAGACTAAAAAATCGTTCCCTGAAATATTGACATTCAATTTCCCCTGTACATTGGAGAGCGGAGAAAAAAAATTGACCCCCTTAAAGACGCGCTGGAGAGAAATAAAAAAAAATGTATGCAAAAAAGACTTTTTGACTCTTTCGAAAATATGTAGATATATACTTAGTATAATCTCGATAATACACTGAACTATATACGATTTTAGTATAAGTAACGATGAGAATTATCAAAAAATAATAAGCGGTTTAGAAAGGCGTTGGAACATTGAAATTTTGGAAATCGTCGTAATAATTTATTATTTCATTCCTTGTTTGTACATTATTGTTTTCGTAAATATATATTTGTGGAAATAAAAAGATGGTATCAAAGAAGAGTCCCTTACCTCTGTGAGCATGTGTAGGTTAAAGTAAAACAAATAATGAAATATTATTTAATTATACATTTAATTAAAAATAGAATATTTTCGCAGTAACTCCTATTTTTTTATTTTTTGTTCCTTGTCGTAAATGAAAAATAAATTTTAACTATATTCCTCTATAAACAAAATTAAAAAAAAAAACAGATACGTCGTAGAAGGGGTTTGAACCTATTACCATCCGATTCGAAGCCGAAGACCTAAGCATCACGCCACCGGCGCTCGTATGAAAGGGTATCTTATATACGCGTATATGAATAATATATTTTCTAAAATCGAGTTTGGCAGAGGAAAATCAAAAAAATAAGCCGTTTAGAAGGGCGTTGGAATTTTGAAATTTTGACGATCAATATTGTTCACATGGGCAATTCGCTGGAGACGACCTGCAAGGCGACGCTAAATCGGACGCCGCCGCCGCGACGCAAAAAGATTTTAGTTTTAATCGGAAAAAAAAAATGTCCCGAAAATATCCAAGTACTCGCCGAGAAGAATATATTCGGACATAGATAGTTTTGGCGTAGCGTCAACCGTTCGGGAGATAAACGCGAATTTCCGACTAATCTGAAAACATCGGGAAAAGTCAAGGTCGGTTCGCCGGGAAACCTAGACAGTTGATTAGAAAAATCCTTTAGGCGTCGATCGACACCCCCTTTTCGAGTTTAGTCCTTCCGTAAGGTCCCAGGAGGGAGCCCCGTTTACCTCTACAATCACCAATTAGTATAGTATAAAGAGCGGAATATGGCTGTCTTGATTGAATAAAACCCGCTATACAGGCACTTTCCAAAATGAATGTCCATATTTCAGGGAAGGGTTTTTTTTTTTTTTTTTGCTGGACGTAGCGGGATCGTATATTAGTCGTCATGATAAAAAGAAAACTTCATATGAACATAGGACCTAAAGGTCTTAGCTTTTGAGATACAGGGTGATAAAGTTTTCGAAAATAAATAGTTTTTTTTTGCTGGACGTCACGGGATCGTATACTACTCGTCATGTTAAAGAGAAAACTTCATATGAACATATGACCTAAAGGTCTTAACTTTTGAGATACAGGGTGATAAAGTTTTCGAAAATAAATAGTTTTTTATTAATTCCTGTAATACCACTTTAGATATTTTAATGAAACGTGGTATACGTGTAGTATGTATCAAGAGGCATTATTGAGTGTTCCCCATTTTTTTTAATTCCACCAGTGGCGTTCGTACGGAATTTCAGCTACCTACTTTGACAGACGTTTAGGTCACACGTTCATATATAAGTTTATATAAGTTTCCTTTTTAAAATACATCATAAAATCGTTCCTAAAATATTGACATTCAATTTCCCCTGAATGTATACAAATAAGACTTTTTAGCTCTTTCGAAAATATGTAGATATATACTTAGTATAATCTCGATAATACACTGACATACAGATAATTAAACTATTCTTACTTGTTTCATATTTTTAAATTACTTTTAGACATGGAGAGATGTTTGTAATTATTACTACTTGTGGTATTTATTGAACCACAAAATAAGAAACGATTTTTAGTATAAATAATAACGTTTTTCCAATCGGACAATTGTAAAAAATTGGAAATTCTTTAACGCATTTAATGATTCATCGTGTTTTTTAATTATTATTTCTTGTGTTTCGTCGCCGTTGAAATGAAGACTTCTTTATTTTATATATTATTCTTTTCAATCATTAATAAAAAAAAAACAAAAAACCAAAGAAAAAAGCCATAGTATCCCTCGTCGAGATTTGAACGCCGTACCTCTAGCGCCGTGGGCCACCGTCCGTTCCGATGCGCCACAGGAGCTCGTAACTTCGAGATATCATATTCTCATATAGAAATATCTAGTACCTATCTGTTTTGAGGAATTTTGGCGACGCTTATCAAAAAATAAGCGGTTTAGAAAGGCGTTGGAACTTTGAAATTTTGGAAATCGTCATTATAAATACGGCCGGTTCGGCGGTCACGTCTGGGAAAGCGTCGTCTTATTGGGCGTCGGCGCCCCGACGCTGTATTTTTTAGTTTTAATCGGAAAAAATTTTTCCCCCAAAATAACCAAGTACTCGTCGAGGAGAATATGTTCGGACATGAATAGTTTTGGCGTAGCGTTAACCGTTCGGGAGATATAAGCGCTCAAAGTCCGCTCCAACGCGAATTTTTAATTCGTTTGCTAATCTTACAGGATTCGGACGTTGGTCTGCGGCGAAACCTAGACAGTTGATTAGAAAAATCCTTTTCCCGTCGATCGGCACCCCCCTTTTCGAGTTTAGTCCTTTCGTAAGGTCTCAGGAGGGAGCCCCGTTTACCTCTGCGACAGCTATTATTATAGTAACGAGAAATGAGTTCAGTTTTTTTTTTATTAGAATATACCGGGTGTCCCAACAAGGGTAACGAGGTACGGTATTAGGGAAACGGATGTACCTAGAAATTTGAAACAAAAAAATTGTTGAGTAAATCGGCTAAGAAAAAGTGCTGGAAATTATTTTCGAGTTTCTGAAATGCCCTCCAGGGGGCGTAATTGCCATCCTGAATTTTAAACCCTGTTTTCTGCAAAATTTTCTTATATTAATGATAATCATAGTGAATACTATTTTAAAGCTGAGACAAATTAAAATTTTTTTTGTTAAATGCTTTTTGCTCTATCTCTGAATAGAAAGTGGTGGGAGGCGCTCTAACTCTAAAAAGGCTTAACGTATCTTAATAAACTTGGAGTCGTCAAAAAGGGAGTTTCCTCGACTATCAATTGAACTGTGAGTGAGGTGATTATGTTTGCTTACCTTGCCCCTAGATGGCGTTTTTTTGACATAATCGCAAAAAAAAACTTTCTGCGAAAAAATTAAATGCAATGATATCACTTTTTTACGTCATTATATAGTCAATCAAGAGCCTAACAAGCCAGTGAAAACCGCATCTCAATATCTTTATCCTAACCTAAAATATGAATAAAGAAATTTATACTAAAAAAAATACATTTTGGGAAGCATTTCCGTTTTAAGGTTTGTTATTAATGTCTAATTATTATTCCTAATTTACTAAATAAAATGCGAATTTATTATTTGGGATGCCAATCGATATTTTAAATCGAAATAAAATTTTGTTATTTATCTTTGTTACTTTTTTTTTACAATACCTTCGAAAGCCAACAGGCCAAAACAATTATAAAATAATAAGTGTGGGAACAGTAAGGAAACTAACTTAAAGTCCAACGAGCCGCAATGCTTATAAAATAATAATAAATTATAGAATCTATGAAACTAATAACATGAGAACGATAAAACACAACAAGGTTGATCGAAAGGAAAATCAAAAAGTGTTTATAAATGTTCAAAGTGCCTTCCGTCATTTTCTTTGCAGGAATTTATCCTACGTCGTGTATTTAATACGGCTGTGCTGGTTTCAGCTCTTGAAATATTGGTTACAGCATTTCGGATACGATCAATCATGTTTTCTGGGGTAGTAGGGCGAGTCTGATAAACAATATCTTTTATTCTACCCCAAAGGTAAAAGTCAAGGACAGTAAGGTCTGGAGATCTGGCAGGCCATGGAAACAAACTGCCCCTTCCTATCCAACGGTTTGGATAAACTTGGTCTAAAAAATTCCTGACTTGTTGAGAAAAGTGTGCAGGGCATTCGTCGTGTTGCAGCCACATATCTCTTCTCGTTTGTAAAGGCACGTTTTCTAATAAAATTGGCAAGTTATTTCTTAAAAAATCCAAATAAGTTTCGCCATTAACATTATTATTTAAAAAAAATGGTCCTATAATTCGATCGCCTAAGATTCCACACCAGACGTGCACACTCCAACGATTTTGATAGTTTACCTCACGCATCCAATGTGGATTTACTGGCGACCAATAATGCATATTATGCAAATTGACTCCTCCATTGCTTGAAAAAGCAGCTTCATCGGTCCATAATATTCGAGATAAAAAATCGGGATCCTCATCTATCATAGAATTCAACCAGTTACAGTGGTCTAATCTCCTATCAAAATCAGTTTTTAAAAGAGCCTGATGTAGTTCAATATGATAAGGGTGTAGATAGTGATCTCTTAGGATTCATTGTACCGATGATTTACTAATTCCTAAATCCAAACTTATTCTTCTTAAACTTAAATGGAGGTTTTGTTCGTTCCTAGCGTGTCGATTTCTTCTAGGCACTGGATTAGGATGAACTCGTCCTGTTTCGCGCAAACATCTACTTAAGCGTTTAAATACCATTCTACTAAAGTGTCTTCTATTGGGATAATTTGCTGCGTACAGACGCTCAGCCACACAGGCGTTTTGATGACACTGGAGAAACACGTCCAACATGACGTATGCTTCCGCAGTTGAATAAGACATTTTTAATGCAATAAACACAATCACAGTAAGACAATTAATTTAAATATTCAAATTTAAACCGACTATTTAAAACAGGATATCAAGAGACTTTGACACTTTGACAAGCATCAAACAACGACATGAAAAACGCGTAGAGTTATGTCAGATATAAACGACATTATTTGTTTTCATGGCAATCTTGATAATTAGAAAAGAATGATTTCTGTCAGAGGATTTTATTACTTACATTACGTCAATAATTAATCAAATTGGTACTCAACAATCGATTATTGACTAAAAACCTAACGTTTAATAAAAAAAATATGTGATAACACTAAATATTTGAAAACGGGTGATAATATCATAACGTAGTACTAATATCAGATATTAAACACTATGGTGTCCTAAAAGGCATTGTAAAAAAAAGTAACAAAGATAAATAACAAAATTTTATTTCGATTTAAAATATCGTTTGGCATCCCAAATAATAAATTAGCATTTTATTTGGTAAATTAGGAATAACTAGACATTAATAATAAACCTTAAAGCGGAAATGCTTCCCAAAATGTATTTTTTTTTAGTATAAATTTCTTTATTCATATCTTAGGTTAGGATAAAGATATTGAGATGCGGTTTTCACTGGCTTGTTAGGCTCTTGATTGACTATGTAATGACGTAAAAAAGTAATAATAATAATAATAGTAATAATAATAATAATGGATTATTTGTCCAACAGTGTAACCAAATTAAGGACAAAAAAAAACAACAAAAACAAGTACAAAATTACAATGATATATGTAACCTGACCTAAATGAGTACTGTAAATCCTAACCTTTGTTAAGTACTAATAACTACATTAAACAGAGTTGTGTTGCAAATACGTTTGCATAAGCGCGCTTAAACTACATGGAAAAATGTCACATTTTGAGCAAATACTATTATATGTTTCACAAATAAACTTAATCGGAGACTTAACCAGTCAATTTGAGCGTGGTGTAGGTACATAAAACGTTTGAAAATATCTAGTTTCCTGTCGCGGTACTAGAAAAGATAGTCGCTCAAGTATTTGAGGACAAAAAATGCGACCGTGAACAATATTAAACAAATATTTTAAACCGTGAATCGATCGCCTTGTCAATAGGGAGTCTGTTCTAAATATCGTTAATAAATTTTCCTGGGAGTGACCACGGTTAGGGTAAACACCGTATGTTCTAAAGTATACATGCTTCAAAAATTTTCGCTGGACGCTTTCTAGCTGAGTTTTGTGTACAAAGTAAATAGGATTCCAAACTAAACAAGCATACTCCAGCCTGGACCTGACAAGACTGTTAAATAACGTAAACATGGTAGAGAGACCATGAAAGTCCTTCGATGCTCGTAAAACAAATCCCAACATTTTATTAGCTTTAGAGACAATTGTCCCAATATGTGTGCCAAACGACAATACAGGATCAAAAGTAACACCTAAGTCAGTTACTGTCGATGGACGGTGTAAAATTTCATTGTTGATATGATAATCATATATAACAGGAGTTTTTTTGCGTGTGTAAGACATAACGTTAGATTTCGATATATTAAGACTTAAATTATTATCTCGTGCAAAAGGTTTAAGTTCTCTTGTAGTGCTAAAGCGTCATCTAGAGATGTAATTGCTGAAAATAACTTGACATCATCTGCAAATAAAAGATGTTCATATTTCACGAATCCCAACACAACAGAACTGCTTTCTTTGCTTTTATTGACTTAGAAAAAGCATTTGACAAAGTACCGCGTAAGAAAGTATGGGAAGCTTTGGAAAATAGACGAATACCATCGAAGCTAAGTAAAGTTATAAAAAGTCTCTACAAAAACACAAGGAGCTATGTCATCGCGAGCAACAGTCGGTCGGAGGAATTTCGCATTAGGGAAGGGTTAAGACAAGGAGGAGTAATGAGTCCACTACTATTCACAATTTTCATAGATGAAATTACAAGGAAGTGCCGACCTAAAGTCCAGAAACTCCAAATAGGGTACCGACACCTGCAACCTGTGTTCTTGACTGAATGTGCATTTGCTGATGACATCATAATAATGGCGGAAAGTGAGAGTGGCCTACAACATAATTTAACAATTTGGAATACAATACTAACAGAACATGGAATGAAAATAAACGTAGATAAAACAAAGGTAATGGTGGTGGCAAGAGAAAAACAACATGTAAACATACAAATCAATGGAATAACGCTAGAGCAAGTAGAACAGTTTAACTATTTAGGAGTTATAATCGACAATCAGGGTAAGCAAGAAAAAGATATAATTAACAGAATAGCAAAGACCAATAAGCTGTATTATGCAATGAACAAAACGTTTATAAATAAAAAAGAAGTGTCGCTAAAGACAAATGTGAACGTATATAAGACCATATATAGACCAGTGCTGACTTACGGTTGTGAGTCATGGGTGCTATCAAATAGATTGAAGGAAAAATTAGAAGCAATGCAAATGAAGTACTTAAGAAGAGCGAGAGGAATTACATTGAAAGATAGAATACGTAGCAGTCAAACAAGAGAAGAGCTGGAAATTAAACCAATATCTAAATTTATAGAAGAGAGACAATTAAGTTGGTGGGGACATTTGTGTAGGATGGATAAGAATAGACCGGCAAGACAGATATGGGAAGCAAGGCCGTTGGGGAGAAGGAGTAGGGGGCGACCACAAAGAAGTTGGGATGAGGTGATAGCGGAAGTGCTGACGAAGAAGGGAGAAACGTGGTCACATGCCAAAGTAATAGCGGAAGATAGAAAGAAGTGGCGAGAATTTGTATATTTTTAGTAATAAGTTAATAGTTATTTTTGGAATTATTTAAACTTTAGTTTCACATTTGGTAACGGTATTAGTGTAGCATAGTTTGTATAGTATAGCAAAGTATGTCTAACGTATGCGCATCAGAATTAGTATTTAGTTTAACCCTACACCGTTAAAGGTAGAAGGGGTATTGATTATATATATATATATTTCACGAAATTAGTAAGATCATCAATGAATGCCAAGAACAAAAGAGGACCTAAGTTGGAACCTTGAGGGATACCATATGGAGCAGATCTATGGATTGAATTAAATCCCTTATACGATACAAAGAACGTTCGATTCTCAAGATACGATTTTATTAAAGCAAGTAATGACTCGCTCATACCCATTAATAAAAGTTTCTTTAATAGCACTGCATGGTCAAGCCGATCAAATGCCTTCGCAACCTCAGAAGTAAATTGCGTGAAGTAAATTAAATTAGAAATTGTTGAGCGATTGCGCATAAACCCGTGTTGTTGGTCTGTGATATCATTGCATTTAACTTTTTTGCAGAAAGTTATTTTTTTTGCGATTATGTCAAAAAAAACGCCATCTAGGCAAGGTAAGCAAACATAATCACCTCACTCACAGTTCAATTGATAGTCTAGGAAACTCCCTTTTTGACGACTCCAAGTTTATTAAGATACGTTAAGCCTTTTTAGAGTTATCGACATTTATTTCCGAAAATATTCTAGCGCCCCCCACCACTTTCTTTTCAGAGATAGAGCAAAAAGCATTTAACAAAAAATATTTGAATTGGTCTCATCTTTAAAATAGTATTCACTATGATTATCATTAATATAAGAAAATTTCGCATAAAACGGGGTTTAAAATTCAGAATGGCAATTACGCCCCCTGGAGGCCATTTCAGAAACTCGAAAATAATTTCCAGCATTTTTTCTCAGCCGATTTACTCAACAATTTTTTGTTTTAAATTTCTAGGTACATCCGTTTCTCTAATACCGTACCTCGTTACTCTTGTTGGGACACCCGGTATATATACATATGTAGGTAGTTTATAAACTCGCTACCAATTAATTAGTAACAATATATTTACGATGGGAGTAGAGTGAAAGATACCGTGGCACATTTTGTACGTTATCTCAAAACTATTAATGCAAACTAGCTCTGCTTTAGTATGCATATGAAACAGGATTAAAACAAGACCATGGGTACCTCTCAGGTGCGCATATTGGATTCGTTACTGCCTCTTGTTGGTGTTTGCAACTCCTGATGTTTTATCGCAGTTTAGTGAGTTAAATACATGCATATATGTTCCCAATTGTAGCATAAGGTAAAGTGGAGTTTATAGTTTATCTTGTAATGGAGTTATGTACCCTGTTCAATTATCGATGATTCTCCGAACTAGTTGAAATTATGCATACAAATTTTTTTTTATTATAGCGTTTTATACTCTTGTCACGGCAAATTTCTCATCGTTTATACATTACAAAACGGCTGCGGTGTAATGTGCCAACGGGATATATATCGCTGCCATTTACAGTGCAGAAATTTAATAACGCTCGACAGGTTTCGACCCGAATAGTTCTCCGTGCCCAATAAGTGCATTGTCACAGGACATTACTGCAATGTTTACATATATGTTAATGGAAGAGGTTCGTGGAACTGTTTAATTATTTATGTTCCAATGTGGACTTTACCCCTGTATTGTGCGCCTCCATCCAGGACTAGTGATTTATCGACGTTGAGAATATTTTATACACCATTGGGTTAGAACGGCGGCTGATCGCGATTAAGTCATCGGAGAACGAGCAATAATAATCTGTATCGATTCGCGTGCGTTTAGGTGTTTCGTGTATCGGATGATATTTATCGGAGAGGATGATCTGCGAGGTGATAATTCGCGTTTCTGAATTGCCGCTCTATAATTCGGCCATTGTGTTTCGGGTATACGTGTGATAGCAAGGGCAGATGCGATAGATGGAATTACAGGATCGTTTTATTCAATTTTAGAACGTACTGCTTCATTCTGTCATTTAGGTTTATGTCTGAATTGATGATCTCAACAATTTGCTTTTGATCATCGAAAAACTTGATTCCAAGATTTAGAAACTTGTATCTTTCCCGTTAATATTCCTTAAAAGCTGCAAGATCTGAAGTTTAGGAGGATTTTACGATACTCTTTTGGAAGAATCATGTAACTATAGATATTTGCCAATAACGCAAAGATGTTTTTAAAAGATCGAGGCAGCTTAGCTTAGTCTACCACCAATACATTTTGTTTGGCTTTAGGCTTAGTTTGAATCGTTCTTCATCTTTGTATCTTTTTCATAAATTTGGCTACACCGTGTTTAATCAATTGTTGTTGATCTATTCAAAGACATCTGCTGCATTGCCACAACAAAAGAACATTTTCTAGCATAGCCACCCTCCCCCTTGTCGAGTTTGCCGAAATTTTTAGAAGATTTTTTTTTAAAAAGATCAGGAATTATTTAGTATTTATTGGCTGAAGAGGCTGACCTCTATATTGCCAAATAATTTTGATCTTGTTTGATTTATATAAAGATTAGAAAATTGGGATAAAATAGACTTTGTGACTCTAGATGACCAATCCCTCCCTTGAAGTTTTGAAAGTTGTTCCAGATTATTCTAGATTTGCGCTAAATTGTTTTTAGAATTGTGCAAAATAATATCAGAAATTAAAAACGCAAACAAAGCAGTAGTTTTTAACACTCAGCCCCTCCTTTTAGAAAATTCTAAATTTTACAAGCTGTTCCTGGTTCAGAAGAAACTACAGTTCACGAATTAATCGTCCTTTTTTGAAAATCGAACTTTTGACAGTTTGTTCTAGATTACTTCTGTACAACATGAAAACGTCGACAAATGCAACAATATAAAAACCAAAAAATGCTTGTAATAGATCAAGCAGTAAAACCGGATCGTGTGGTTTCGATCTATCAGTTCTCGTCAGCGGTCCACCAAATTCAAGACTTGATGAAATTAAATCTTGCGTCATAATCCACGAATTGTCCAAGCTAGATCTGTATCTGCTGTTACTGACTTGTGCCGTGTAATGTTCAGCGATGCTACTTCCGACTTTTCCTACTAGAGGGTATGGAGTTGGAATTGTCAATGGTTGCCGTTATTATACGATTAACGTTGAGGGATGAGTTGGGATGAAATTAGGACTTGCTTTAGAAGATTGCTGACGAGATCGGATAGATCGAAACCAGGTGGTCCGGTCAAGGTGATTTCCATCAATCTACCATGAGTACCTATCACATTTGTTCTGAAGCTTGCAGATCACTTGGCTTTAGCTTTCGCATATCCAAATACTTTAAGAATATCTCCCTTTTAAAGTCACTTTACTTTGCTTATGTCCCCAGTAAACTTGAATATGCTTCCTTGATCCTTGTTATTATTAGAGACATTTTTTTTGGGTTCTACTTTGAAATAAAAAAACTTAGAAATCCTCGCGGGTTGTTTCTGAAGAAGCTACTTTTAGACAAGCTACAAGGACCTTTTTTAGTTGTAGTAATGATTACATCTTTAATAGGGAGTGGAGATAAGCCTCCAAGACTCTTTTTGTGTACACGTTTGCGGTTGAAATCTTGATGGTTTGTTCGTAAATGATGAAACAAGGAGCTTCTGTAGTTTTGGGACAGCAATTTCTTCAAATTTGATGCAAGGATTGCATCAAATGCAGTCCAATGGATAGCTGTCCTTTCCTTATTGGCATCACACCCTTCTTATTAAGGGTCTCAATACAGATTAGATTAGATATGTGGGCAGTGGCACTGCTGCCTTTAGTCACAGCGACCTGGATGGATCCATTGTAACATTGCCCTTCTAGTTGTTAGACTAGTTGGATGCTTTTGATGAATCCTAAAATTAGTCTGGGATTTCCGTTCTGGATGTCAGTAGGCGTTAGAAACGGCCTACTGAAGTTTTGTTGTCAAAATGTGTTCTACCGTCTCTAGATCTTCTTGACATAGATGACAGATTTGATCTTCAGCTTTTCCGAGTTAATGTAGGTGGTACTTCAGGGCCACATGACCTGTCAGAAATCCTGCCAGTAGTCTAAGGTCCCCTTTGCTGAAAGATAGCAACGACTGTGCTGTCTCAGGCGATCCTGATAACAGTGCCTTTGTCCTGGCGTATTCTGCCAGTTGGAGGCCTTTCTGTTGACTTCCCATTTATTAACTGCTTGTTTTAGGTGGATCTTTTGCACCCCACAACAGGGATAAGGTCCAATGAAAGACATTTGCAAGCTTATCTGCCTTTTCGTTCCGTTCGATCCCTTGATGGGGGACCCACTAAAGACTACAAACTTAATCTTAAAAATAAGTACTTACTGGTTTGGGGGTGTCCATCTTGATCTTCAGTTCTTCACAATATTGCTTAAGATGAATCCGTCGTTTGTGCTACCTCACAACTGCAAAGGAGTCAAACTTCATAGGACAGTCCTATCGAATGCATAGTTTATAAAGGTGATATGAACAGTGACATCAATTTGGATGGGGTCCAATTCCAACAAGATAATGCCCCTGGTCATAAATCAGTGACCACAATGCGTTGGTTTTGTGACAACGACGTTGTTTTGTTGGAGTGGCCTGCCTAGTCTCCAGACCTGAATCCCATTGAATATATTTGGAACAGTTGTTAACAAACAATTTTAGGCAGATTTCGCCATAATTATTTTAATCTGTGGTGGGTGTAGTAGCTCTCAAGTTGTATTGCTTACTTGCGAACTACCATTGCAGCGTTTGCTCGATTATCGTTACTTTTATAATTGTGAATTCAACGTTATATATTGTTATGTTAAAAATCAAATCAAGTAAAAAATAATACATACACTTTACAATTTTTTAACTTGAACCCACCCTCTTGCCTTAAACTATTGCGTAAATAAAAAAAAACTGTTGCTCTCTTCTTCCTCTCTCCGTAATTATCTTTCCATGGGCTGTTAAGCACTTTTATACTTTAAATGTTTTAAAGCTTTTATATCTTCTTCAGGAAAAAAACCTTTTTACTTTTTCTTCTCTTTTTTTTCATCTCCTTTTGTCCTTCTATCTTGTTAATGTCTTTTCTTCTTTCAAAATTTTTTACTTTCTATATTATTGTCTTTTCTTCTTTTTAAAAATAACTTTTTTCTTCTTCACCTGGCTTTTCTATTTTTTTTTTCAATCAACTCTCCAAACGTTCTTGTTTTTTGTTTGTTTTTCTTGACTTCCCTTTTTTTTAACTTTTTTTAAATAGCAGTAGCATGTGTGTACGTGTAATTTTGACAATTCAATTCATCCCAAATTACAGTGTTTAATATATGACTCTATTGAATGTTGTTGGAAATGATTGACATGACATAACATGACAATATAGTTTAAATTGCAAATCCTACTACACTTTGATATTGAAATATTGACGTACTTGATAAAACTAGGAGGCAGGAGGTTAGTAACATTTTGTACACGTCGTCCACATGACAGTAACACGAACAAGAAACCGAAGTTTCCCCATATGTTTCGCTTATTTTTTGTTCTCGATTCCTTTGTCCTTCTAACTTCTACGTAGAAACACAAAAATTGAAATAGAAATCTACCTTTTTTTCGTTCTTAGAAACGAGCAACGAATACGTAAACAGGGCGAGTTCTATAAGCAAATAAAAAACATGAAACGTAAAAGGGATAAACAGGAAAAAAAAGAATGAAACACCTACATATTTTACGAGTCGAGTATGACTTATACCTGCAAATTCTATTTGGAAAAAGAAAAAAATTAAATTACTTATACATGGATATGAAATGGATTACGTTTCTGTTTTCTCCGAGCATTTCTTCTCGGTGTATTTTTTTATTTATGCACGGTAAGAATGCGGCCGAATTAAAGGAGAAAATATATAAAATCGTAAAAGGATATCACCGCTAAAATCTCCAGCTGAGATATCCTAAGGTTTATTCTAAAGTATTTACATCCTAAATTAGTCTGAGATAGTTTAATTAGAGTTAGAAGCGCCAGCCGACTGTTCCAACATCCTCACATTTCCACTTGTTCCCTTTTATCTAGTGCCAGTAAGATTAAGGTGTACTTTAAGACAATTGTCCTGTACTCGGAAACGTTCCTTCTGGATCGAGATAAGCGCCTGCACGACATTCCTCGCCGTCTCGAAGACAATGGACCGTTGCTTCCACGTTGTCTCCGAAGTGTCGCAAAGACAAACACGGAGATAGCGGAGCTAAGGTGCGCGTTTTGTGTTAGGTACGCTTTCGGGTTTCACCCACCACTCTCCCCGTACCCGGTAGTCTTCTTCATCTGCTAATGAAAAGGAATAAATTTCGCAAAATAAACTGAAAATCTTAAGCAGCCCCGTCGTATTGTCCGATTCTTTGTCCGCGTATTTATATGGAACGTGCAGATAAAATGAATCCGTGAAGTCCAAAAAGTGGGTAAATTTCGTCGTTATTGTTTTGAGATGGGTCATACAAAAGATTCATGGTTAGATCTTTCATCTGTTTTATAAAATGGTTGTTCAAATTTTGCTGAGGTCGTTTTAATCATTTGGATGTAAAATTAAACAAATTTTTGCCAAATTTTTTATTTCGAAATTTTTGACTTAAAAAAAAGATGTTTATTTAAAAAAAGTGACATTATTTCAGGACTTTAAAAAAATATCCTCCCATTTGGGGAACACGATACACAGAGAGAGTATTTTTTGCCAAAAACAAAAATTTATAAATTTTATTCACATGTTTATTAAATAAATTCAATTTCAGGTAACGCCCTCTTTGATTGATCTTATTTTTATCTTTTTGCATGCTAAAACAGTATAGGAATCATTATCTCATTTATGCTATTGTGGACCTCAGTATTTCTGACGTCACTCCTATATGTACCATTCGAAACTTCTACAATTTTATTTATCAACAATTTCTCATTGATCTTAAAGAGTTGCCCTGGTATCACATTTACGCTGTTTCGAATGTTGATGATAAGCTTGACATTTTTCACAGTTTTATTAATTTTGTTTTCGATGTTCATGCACCTTATAAGACCTCTGTTTTTAAAAAACCTGAAGCGCCTTGGCTCACTGATAATATCAAACTGTTGATGTTGATAAGATTAAGAGATAAAGCACTGCTGATATCAGTACTTTAGACTATTACAACAATAATCGTCTCAGCAATGCTGATTTTAGTTTTATCCTACCTTCGGTAGCAGATATTGACACTATTATTTCTTCTCTTAAGTCTAATTCCTATACTACAGTCTCAAAATGATACAGTACTGCTCTCCATTTCTCCTTCCAGTCATCACACATTTGATAAATTGCTTAATGCTTAATAGACAGTATATTCCGCAACTGTTGGAAAGGTGCCTTGATTACTCCTCTTCCCAAAACTTCCAGCCCTACCACTTTTAGTGACCTCCGACCTATATCCATCGTTCCCCTGCAGGATATAGCTGTGCCACAGTTTTGACACATACTACCGACGAAATTTTTAAAGCAATGGACGATAAATTGGTGACGGTTTTGGTTCTTCTAGATTATTCGAAAGCATTTGACACTGTTAACCACTCGCTTTTGTTAGCTATCTTGCGCTCTATCGGGTTTGATCAAACTGCTTTGAACTTCTTTCAATCTTACTTGGAGAATCGGGTACAGCAAGTCCGCGTTAATGGTAAAATATCAAATCAGGTACGTGTTACATCGGGTGTTCCTCAAGCTAGTATTTTGAGCCCTTTATTATTTGCAATTTACAGCTCTAATATAATTAAGCGTTTACAATACTGTCACTTTCCATCCTTCAGATGTTGTGGCAGCTGTCGCTAAAATTAATGATGATCTTGAAGTATTTTTCATTGAGTCTGAACGCCATTCTCTCTCTATCAATCCCAAGAAATCAGCGGTGTTAGTTTTTCACCGCACTAAACAAAGACGTTTGGTCTTGCCTCAGGTCAAGATTCGTATTGGCAATGTAGTCATTGCCCATTCTGACTGTTCTAGAAATCTTGGCCTTCATCTTGATACCAAGCTAGGATTCAAAGAACACGTTTCTGGACTCATTCGACGAGCTTTTGGTAATCTGAAAATGGTAGTAAGGATTGTCTACAGAGTAATCTCTAC
Source organism: Holotrichia oblita (assembly GCA_023690525.1). Taxonomy (NCBI): domain Eukaryota; kingdom Metazoa; phylum Arthropoda; class Insecta; order Coleoptera; family Scarabaeidae; genus Holotrichia; species Holotrichia oblita. The sequence continues at coordinate 101,622,053 of CM043020.1, forward strand.
AGAGAGAATCTCTTCTGCTTTCTCAATTCAATTCTTGCGACCACGTATACTTTCCCTGTCTTGACAGTGTGGATAAGCTGCGCATACAACGAGTTCAGAATGCTTGTCTGAGATTTATTTACAGTATACGTCGATGTGATCATGTTTCTCATGCACTTAAACGGGCTCATTGGCTTAATATTCGCGATCGAATATCTCTACACTCCATTGTAGTTTTCCATAAAACCATCTCTTAAAAAAACCCAGTTAATTATATCGTAAGATTGCTTTTAGAACGGATGTTCATTACGTTAATGTTAGGAGTAGAGGCCTTTTGATTCCTCTACAACATCAACTACAGTGTTTCAAGAGATCATTCCGATATAGTATTGTGAAGTTTTACAACCCTATTCCTGCATTCCTTAAAATTTTGTCCATTCTGTCCATCGGAGTTTGAAGTGGTACTTCTTTTCTTTGTGAGGGCAGTGAAAGCTTTGTCAATAATTAATACTTCATTGTCATTTATTACATCAATTATACTTAGTTAATAACCACACACTATCTACACTTACTTGCTCTATTAGAGTTATGTATTTTCCATCATGCTGTTTGTTTGGGTCAAGAGGTAGAGCAGTGGTTTTAATTTTTGCCTGATCTTGAGCCGTTTAGTCCAATTATATTTCTAATATTTCTATTACTTACGAGGGAGCGTTTTTATATTCGCGGAATGGGGGATAAGGGGTGGAAATAAAAAAACCAAATTATTTTTATTTTTCAATATATTCACCTGCAAGACGGATATAGTTTTCACATCTTTCAATTAATTTATTTATACCCTCATAAAAAAATGATGTCTCTTTATCTGCAAAATACGCCGAAACTGCCTCCTTGACTTCATCATCGGCAGTAAATTTTTTACCCCGCAGCTCTGTTTTCATTTTCGGAAACAGGTGATAATCACTCGATGCCAGGTCTGGTCTGTAGGGTGGGTGATTCACAATTTCGGAGCCCACCTTATGCAGAGCAGCTAACGCAACGCGGCTCTTGTGGACGGGCGCGTTGTCGTGCAAAAGCAGCACACCTTCCGTCAATTTTCCCCGTCTTTTCTCTTTAATGGCTTCTTTTAGACGCTCTAATATTGAAGCGTAATATTCTCCGGTTATAGAAACACCTTTATCTTTATAATCAATCAACAATATTCCTTCCGAGTCCCAAAATACCGTTGCCATGAGTTTCCCAGCTGATTGTGACACTTTAAATTTCTTGGGAGGTGCTGTGCCCTTTTTATGCCACTGCATGGAGTTTTGTTTGGACTCAGGTTCACAATGATGAACACAAGTTTCGTCTCCAGTAACAATTCGACTCAATACACCATTCTTGTCTCCATTGCAGAGGTCCAAAAATGCACGCGATCACGCGATTTTTCCATATTTCACTTTTCACTCCTGATTATGTTACTTGGTTGACGATAGCTCAAAGACTAACTGTCTAATAACAATGAAACTTCGTATTTATACTAATTATGAGTCGCTGCACAGGCCACGGCCCCAATGCGTCTAATCACCCCCCTACAACCCGCTCATTCCGCGAATATAAAAACGCTCCCTCGTATGTTCATTATTACTAGTATTATTATTACCTATTTTATACTGTTTAACCTACTTTCTGTACTTTTTCTTTTTCTTTTTTGAACTAATAAAACATTATAATAATAATATGGCACACCTTCTTTGCTTCCCCTCTGGAGTTTTTTCTAAAAAGTGTTTATTACCAGTGACCAAGACTCTCTTTTTCTCAACCTTTGACTTTCGCTAACGGAGTACACTCTCGTCATTCGACAACATTTTCACTAAATTATTGTCCTTCCAAATTATGCCTCATTATTAGACTTCAATTTTCACATCAAAACGATAATCGAAGGCTCTACGATGTTCCTTTTTCAATTCTTTTTCTATCTTTATAGAACACTTCATTCATTCTGTCAAAACGGCATGTTCCTGTGGCGCTTTTCACTTTGCTCGTCAGATGTTTTATCAATTTAAAATTGGGCAAAAAATTTGTCAAAATAGAATTTATGTTCTTGGGGATTATCAATAATAGACAGTTTTTTCATAATTACATCCCCTCCCAGTCCAAAAGAATTAGTGTCAGAAGAATTGCTTTCCATATTGTAGCAATAACCAGTCTCTGAGCAACACATTGCCCAACACTTTAAAACCAAATCTTATAGGTTTTCTTCGAATATATTGTTTGAGATAATGATGTCCATAATAGCGTATCATTTGTTCATCGATACGTATATTCTCAGAGTAAAATCCAAAATGTATAAATTTATTGTTAAGCTTATCAATAACAGGTCTAATTTTGAATAGATTATCTTTATTTTCATCTTCTTTATTTCGATATATCGATTTTTAGACACACATTTTCGAACAATCTGTAAATTCACATCTTCGTCTTCGCCCTAATACATTTTTTCCTGTGGCATACCTAGAAACTTTCTTAGGCAGTCAACCAAAAATGAAAAATCATAGTGATTGTTTTGAGTTGCATATGTAACTGATTGGCGAGCTGTATAGATCATAAGTTCTTCATCGAAAAGCATTTCGAATATTTCTTGTCTTTCATACCTTTCAAATTTTGCTTTCTTGCGTTCCAGTCGATAACATCATTTTGGTCTCGAGTACAATGTGAAGGATATATTTTTTGCCATTGTGAAACACTATTCACCTTTTTTCTCTATTTTTGTGGATGCTCTGATGAGATTGAAGAACCAACCGCAGAAATCGAAGATTTTTCTAGATATGAATCTACTTGGCTATGAGAATGAACTTCAATTCTACCAGGAACGTCTATTGGATGTGTGCCTTCCAAAGCATCTTCATCAAAATCTTCTTCATCGCTTACGACATCTACTCTATCTGGTGGTAATTCAACAATGTCTACAGGCCCAGATTCCTCATCAGAAAGAAAATTTGGATCATCCCAGAGCTCTTGTAATTCTCTAAGAAAGAGAAACTGTCGAGAAGCCATAACCCCCAAAAAACATTCACGGTGAACGTCTATGCTGGTAGTAAATATATTGTTGTATATTTTACATAGAATTCACCGTGGTTTCCAAACGGGGATCAAAACGAAAAAGCATATAACTGTAAACTTCAGGGTAAAAAGAACATTCTATGTTATACACTAATTACATTTATATGGATATTTATTCGTTTAAAAAGTTAATAGAAGAACTTGAAATCAGAAAATAAAATTGCAACAAGAAATCAGGTAAAAAATTATTCAAAAGCATCAACGTCAACAAACACGTGTTAGGGATGGGGATCATAGTACTTAGGGTCATATTTATAGGTTGTGTCGATGCTTGAGCACGCGATTTTGACAGATTTGTAATGACATTTATGTCAAAATCGCGTGCTCAAGCATCGACACAACCTCAAGCACATACTATAAATATGAGCCTTAATAGGTTAATAGGCGCTCACGTATTATTGGAAATCACCTTTCGAACGAGTGCAATGAAAATAGATTAAGCATTAGAAGCAGATTACGTGGTTTCGATCTTCTAGGTCTCGTCAGTGCACCTCCCAATGCATAACCTAATTCCAACCCCCATTCCCTCTAGTGAACAAGGTTGACGTAGCACCGCCTGGTGTCAAACAATTGAGTTTTTTTATCCAATTATTTATTTTGTTAAGATATCGTTAGCTAACGAACTAAAAAGATCTATTTCTAATAATTTCAACGTTGATAAATTGGTGATAAATTTTAAATTCAAAGAAACAAATAGAGCAAACATAAAATCAGCATATTTTAAACTAGAAACGAGGGACAGACATCGTATGCGAAGAAACTGAAACGGAATGAATGCAGTTGACCGGAAAAACGACCGACTATCCGTCCATTTAAACGGTAGAGGTCGATCGAATAAATTCCCCGAAACACATACAGAAACCTACGCGAGCACTCGCATACACACGAGCGTAAAAGGAGACTCTGAAAGGAGGACGAAAAAAGTCACCGTAATAAAATCACTTCTTGCCGAATAGAGACCCTTACGGGCCTCGCGGACTAAATTGTACTCTCCGCCACGGCTACTGCCTGCTCTGGAAAGATTTAACGATCCCTGTTGTTGCTTCTGCTGCTGCTGCTTTTTTCGTGGAAAAAAGTAGAAGAAGACGAAGGATCTTTTCCCCACCAAACATAAATACGCCTAATTGGCCTCGAGTCTTTGCGACGACTTTCAGAGAAGGGAAGCGAATGTTAAAGTAAATGGTCGAAACCGTTAATACCGTTAACGATGCACATAAATAGACTGAGACGTAGGAATTCTTTAGTGTGTAGTACCATACATCTAAATAGGGTTTCCGTAATATAGAAAGTTACGGGTCAAAAATGGATGGATGTAATTCGAAGGAAATTTAAGAGTTGAGGTAAGCAATAATATATAATTTCTATCTCACAATATCTGAGTTTAATTCCACAAATTATATTAATTGAGTTGCAAATTTCCGCTCTTTTTTAAATAAAATTTAATTATACGTTATCACCGGTTAATATTAAAATTAAAAGAGAGAGAATTAAATGTAACCACGGTAATTACACAGCTCTTTCAGTTATATCAGGAATTCCAGCTCACAGCATTTTATATCTATCATGCACGGCTGCATCGGAAAGTACATATGCACCTATAATGTGGGATTTATGGAAATATGTAAAATGTTTAAAATGTTATTGGATTATTGCGCTAAATTACTCTCGTTAACGTAATGCCGATCTATGTACCTACGCATATATGTATGTAGATATTATTTGTTGTTCATGTATGCAAATAATATGAGTGCATTTTATCTCGTTATGGCTATTTAGATTTTTTTTTTAATTAATGCAGATGCTTCCATTATCTAATGCACTTTCGAAATGAATTGGTTTAGTTAGGTAGTAGCATTTGGAACATTTTGTAATAACGGTAATTAATTTCGTAACGATTTTAATTGTATTAAAATGTTCATTAAAAGTTCTATGTTGTGCACTGCAAGTGCTTTGATTGTCGCGACCAAGGAGCTGATTCATTCCACGTTAAAAATTAGACCCTTACGCTAGCACACCCTGATGAGCATATGGCGTACTAAATTCGTAAATAACTGCAATGGCGGCATTTTTAAATTACTGTAATATTTTCTTTTGGTTCTAAATATACTCTAAACACGTGTTTCGATCTTATTTGATCTCATCAGTGCGATATATCTATAAATATAGCAATCACAGACACGTATTTGCGTGGATATAAATAAAAATTAATTCAATAACTTAATTCGTCGAAATGCATACATAAGTTGCCTAACCTTTCTCGAGTTTCGATTCTGAAATCTGTCATTAGACGACCGACAAATGTCATCATGAAGTTTCCTGATAATTAAACTCATAGATATATTTAACAATTGTTCTCGAACTAAGGGTTGATCGCTGTTAACATAAGTACCGGGTGAACAAAGTCAAGTGAAGGGTGAGTCATCTAAAATTTTCAATTGGGAACAGTGAGTAATTGGCAGCAGTGGTAGCACGAACTAACTTGTACATAAATTGTTTTGACGGATTCTGTAAAGGTTAGGTACCTATACTGTTTCAGTAATCTATAAATATGTAACCAGAAACGACAAAATGACAGCAAATGAAAACAACAAAACGACAGCAAACGAAAACAACCAAATGACAGTATGAAAGTACATATTTGTTCAATGTAGCTAACTGTAGAATGTAAAAATCAAGCGAACCAGGGATTTTTATGCTACCACTACACTTCACTTGAGAATGCTCGCATTGTATCTAGACCATGAAAAACTATCCTTTCCCAAAGTTAAATGCTATTAATATACAGGGTGAGGCACATAAAGTGTTACAGAGCAATAGCTCTCAAACTATTAATCATATTGAAAGTTGACAAAAGTTTCAGTGTTCGGGAAGACGGTCATACTGGGCGACCCAGTTTTTTGATCGGTGTAGGCGTAGAAGCTACGTCAATGTCAACTCCAATTTTTTAAATGGAACTATGTATTTTCTTTTCAATAACATTATTACAGATTTTAAGACGAATTCAGCGACCTACAACACGAGGTCATTGTAGTCACGCAAAGTATGAAAATAGTCGAAAAATCGAAAAATATCGTAATAATCAGCATCAAAGGATCCACTAACTTAGGTTTGGGTCTACCTACAGAAGATGCTCGAAGTGACCACCCTCCGCTTGTAAGCAGTGGTTAATTCTCTGAGGAAACGACCGTCTAACGTTAGCCAACATTTGTGGTGTAATTTCGGTACATGCACGGCGTATTCTTTCTCTCATGTCGTCAGGCGTGGTAGGTGCTTCCGCCATTACGTGTCCTTTGACAAAACCCCAGAAAAAGTAATCCATTAGTGTTAGATCTGGCGAACGAGGTGGCCAAGCAACAGTAGCACCTCGACCTATCAAATTTTCATCAAAAATCTCATTCATCACTTGTCTTGCACATAGAGCATAATGGGATGGTGCACCGTCGTGTTGCATCCACATGTTTCTGCGAACTAGCAACGGCACGTTTTCCAGTAATTCGGACAGTACATTTTGCAGAAAGTTTGCGTAAACTTGCCCACTTAAGTGACCTTCAAAAAAATGTGGACCAATGACGTGATCGCCGACAATGCCGGCCCAACAATTAATGGACCACGGATGTTGATATCGTACAGTTCTCGTCCATCGAGGATTCGCATTTGCCCAGTAATGCATGTTATGTCTATTCACATTTCCCGTATTTGTGAAGTTAGCTTCGTCAGAAAAAAGCACATGATTCAAAAATGAAACATCCGTGTCCATTTTTCGACGAATCCAGTTACAGAAATTGACGCGATTTTGGAAATCATCGCCGTACAAATCCTGATGCAGTGACATATAACACGGATGTAATTTGTGTTGATGTAATATTCTTAATACAGATCGCCGACTAATTCCACTCTCTCTCTCCATTTGCCTGGTGTCCGCATGGGGATTTTGTGCAGTAAAAGCTAAGATAGCAGCCGCATTTTCATCAACAATCGGTCGACGTTTGGCTCGTGTTTGTTTCATTGTACCGAAGCGACAGAAACGGTCAGCTAATCGCTTAAATGCCGCGTACAATTGCTCAGCGTTTCTGTAATGTTTGCGGCATTCCCCCAGCTCCATTAACATATCAAAATATTCTTGATAATCATTCATTTTCGCGATCCAATGTACTCACAATAGAAGGTAATGCGTGACACTGACAGTCGTATGCGTTGACAGTTGATGCTGATTATTCCGATATTGTTCGATTTTTCGACTATTTTCATACTTTACGTGACTAGAATGACCTTGTGTTGTGGGTCGCTGAATTCGTCTTAAAATCAGTAATAATATTATTGAAAAGAAAATACATGGTTCCATTTAAAAAATTGGAGTTGACATTGACGTAGCTTCTACGCCTACACCGATCAAAAAACTGGCTGACCCTGAACATCCCGAACACTGAAACTTTTGTCTGAAACATTTTTCGATATGATTAATCGTTTGAGTGCTATTGCTCTGTAACACTTTATGTGCCCCAGCCTGTATAATACCAAGCCAAGAGTGGGATAAAAAACGCTATTTGTGTCACGAAATTTCTTAAACATTGTAAAAGTATGATGGAGTTTTACATTAGTAGAAAATAAAGAAGATTTACAAACCTCACAATCAGGTAAATTAAGCTTTCTTAGAAAGAATCCCCATACATAAGGTGACAATTTGATAATTTAAATCATTTTCATCATTAATTGGAACATTTAGAGAAGAATCATCTAATTCATTCTTATCCAACGTACTATTTCGATCACTTTCAGGTTCAATAGAAGTCATACATGATTGTAGATTAGTTAAGATATGCCCACTATCTTGGTCACAATTGAATCCGGTAGAATGAGAAGACAAAATTATTTAAAATACAAGTTTTAAAATTAGCAATAAATTGACAACTTGAATTTGTATTAAGACCACAACACTGACATATGACACCAAGTAGATTCTCTAAGCGATCATCTTAGGCGTTTTCGGAAATGTAACCCAAACAACCCAATCCGATCGTTAATATTACGTGACAGATTACACGTATTTTCAAACGTCAAGATCACAACACAGATTGGTATACGCTACATAACCTAAAAGTGTTGTATGGTGTGTGGTATCGTCTTAGCTCAGATTTTATTAATTTATTTGGACAATGTAGAATGGCACGTCTGAATACGGACGATGATAATGAATTGATATTACAAGTAGTGATGCAGAAAGAGAAAAGATAACGGATATGTATAAAAGATTATGAATTAGTCATAGAATCCTACAGATTCAATGGTAAATTAATATTTAATTGATTATGGTTTTTAATATAGTAAAGTAGATTTCAGACATCATTTTCGAATGAATAGAAATACATTTGAAAATTTTCTGAAACTTATTGGACCAAAAATATATCATAGAAATAAATACGGTTCAGGGCGACCCTGTCACAGTATAGAAAAAATACTTTACTGTATACATTGCACAATAAAAGTACTACAAACTAGAAAACAAAACTTATGCATTTTTTTATTTAGATCAGTTTCAGATCGATTTGATGTTTTCTTGTCAACGGCATGGAAATATGTGCAGGAAATATCTACCATTTTAACACAATGCTCTAATAATTATACAGTATGGTTTAACAATAACTTTAAAGAAATAGAGTCTGGCTTTCGACAAAGAGCTGGATTTAAGGGTGTCGTACGTGCTGGTGATGGGACCCATATCCCAATTATGCAGCCCACTGAAAACACTAACTCTTACATCAATCGGAAATTTTATTTTTCAATACAATTACAGGCAATCTGCAACCATAAATATGAATTTTTGGACTGTTTTACTGGTAGCTATACCTTTCATAATGTTATTACATTAATACTGACACATCAATTTAATGATATCCTGGGAGTGTTCATGATGCACGTGTATTTAAACAATCATCAATTGCAAAAATATTACTAGAACAGCCTTTACCTGATGGTTTGCACTTATTAGGTGATTCGGCGTATCCCCTGCATACGTGGTTGATTGTTCAATTCAAAGATAATGGCCACTTTAGTAGACAACAGAAAAAAATTAACAAACCACACTCATCCACCAGCATTTGGACTATTAAAAGGAAAATTAAAATTTTAAGATTTATAAATATGCGCAAAATAGAATCGATACCGAATATTATAATTGCTTGTTGCGTGCTTCACAACATTTGCTTAAAGATGGGTGATGATGATGTGGACGTGGTTCCAGAAGAAACTATGTCAGAAGAATATAGTGACGCTGCTATTAGTAGAAGCCACAAGAGAAATCAAATTATGGATCAATTATATGCACGATGAAGCATTTCCAATAGAATACATTTTTTTTAAGGACAAACAATTTATTTAAATATAATAAATTAAGAAAAATATAACTTAAATATAACTATTATTATTATAACAGAACTGAATATATTTTTTCTCTATATATTTTTTTTATTATTACAGAAAATATTACTTATTTTTCTAACTTAACAAAACATTAATAAGTTGTTTTTGAATTTCTATTTTTTCTCTATGCCTTTCTTCACATCCTCTTTTCCATTCTGAAAACCATTGTGGAGGGTTGTCATTCTGATGTTTTCTTTTTCTTGACATACTGGTTGAAAATGCAAGAACATTCAAAGCACCCGATGTAGATGATTCTGATATATCACTATCAGGATTCTGGTAATTAATTTTATTAGAATAAAGTATTACAATTAAATGTTGTAGCTGCTGTATAGTTTGAGGAATCAAGTGTAGAAGCAATATGTTTTGGGGTAATCTCTGGCTTTGTGTGAAAAATCTTGTGCATAATTTCGAAATAGGGCCAGGTAATTCTACCTTCTCCAGTGTGAGTATTGGAGTCTACAATTTTTTTTATGTTTTCGTCAAGTTTTTAAATTTAGTTTCAACTTGTTCATAAGTAACATAGTAACCCTCATCATTAATTGTTTTAGTTATTCTTTTCTAAATGGACTTATTCGTGGTGTTTCTTGAGGCAAATAGGTTTTCATTTTCTTATTCATATAATGTCATAAGCAACATAATTGCCTCTTTAGTCTGTATAAAACATTGTTCCTTTTTTTCTTGTCAATGTTTATATTAGTTGTATTCACAGCCTCACTTGGCAGTTGCCCCTCCTCTAGTGTATATAGTATGTACATCATTCTCTTGTTCTGTTTGTGTTTCTACCATAATCAATAAGTCCACGAGGGCAATAATAGTCTTCTCAACCGAAGTATGTATACTATTTTTTGTACCAGTAGTCTAATTGGATCTTGAAACCTTGATAATTAGAAATAAATTTGGTAATGTATGCAAGATTGCACTTGTAATAAAACATAAAACAAATGTAAGTAGGCTTCATTTTGTTGTTGACAGATGTTTTGACATAACTGCTGAAACTAAAAGCAAATTATTTTTTAGATTATTTTTCGTTTTGTTTATGTATGTTTGAAGAAAAAGATTTTAAATGTATACTACCTGAAATGTACGAGATTGCAGAACAGGTAGTTGAGTACTAGCTTGCGCATGAATCAAAACGCTTTCATACGAAAACATTCAGAATTTTGACGGTTGACATCCTACGGCGATTGTATGATTACAACATGCGTGTTATTTGTTTTCATTATTCACCTAGGTTAATAATGAGACCATTATTCACCTCATTAGTACAGAGGTTGAGAAATGAACCATCTTTATTCAGATTTCTTGATAATAACAACAATAAAAAAAGTTTTTGTTACAATAATGTTTAAAAACTTTCTCATTCTTCATATTAAAACCTTCTTTGATGTTTGATTATAATCCCTTTAGATACAAAACTTACAAAGATTTGGCAACAATACAATATTTAGTACGCTATATGAATCCGAGATAGCGCGCACATCTTGCCCGAAATTTCAAATTTGAACAAAATGCCCATGGTCGCGACTTACGTGTGCAGGATTCCAGAGATGAGCTTTCTAGCACATCACCCACCCTCCTAAAATCCATCTTAGAGCCCTGTATGATATCTGGAAGCATTTGAAAATTTATCATCAGATACCACCGGCAACATTACATCATACTCTTGTCTGTTCCCCCACTCTCGATGCAATCCGCTGCTTCTCTAGTTCTTCCTTCTCTTTCGTATAAATACATACATAGTGCCCCTTATCATTTGGTGAATGGTTGCCCCATTATAGATTGATTCTATTATTATTGTTATCATGGTATCTGGCGTAACTATGCAAAATTTCCTCATATGCACTCATATGCAGATTCAGTCTTTTCCGTTTCGTTGTCCCATCTCATTTGCAATTTGGTTTGCACGCCTAGCATGGCTAACCTCGCGGTTAATTTCCGATCATATTGTCTGTGAGCATTGGTGTAAGTTTCTCCTGAGTCATTAAGTCAACTTGATGTTCTTAATGACCTTCAAAAGACCCTCTTTCGTCAATGGTAATTCCAAGATAGCTCAAAATCTTGACAGGATCTATATCAACTCCTTCCAAAGTGAAGACGATATGGTTTCTCCTCATTTGCCCTTAACTATTATGGCCGCTGTTTTGTTTGTGGCGAGTGTCAACCCATGCTTTTTAATCCGGACCACTGATCTATTCTAGGCATATATTGGTGTTTTCCATTAATGTAGAGCACCCTGAGGTACCCCTGCAGTTGTATTCATGAATTCCTCTTTCTCAATCATCTCCTGTCTTTTAGAAAGCTTGGCACGAAATTAATTAGGTAATTGGTAGCTCCTTGATAATTAGATTGTGACAGGCCGAATTAAAGACATTTTTTTCATAATGCTATAATCTCTTTTATTGTTGTTTTTATTTAAAACGCAATTTTCAAAAATGTAGCTTTTTAACATGATCGTCAATATAATTAATTGCAGCGCTAGTTGCCAACAGAAAATCATCAAAAGGTCCTTTGTACGCTCTCCCCCGGGATATTCCGGACGATATGTAGTACCTGACTCTTGGCCCAGCTTATTCTCTATAGTCTCGTGGATATTCCAGGCTGAGGCTGCAGCGATTCATCACTGTGTCAGAGAAGTAGATAGATGGACCGAGCCAGGTATTAACGTCGTTATTAACTCTGATAGTTAGGCAGCACTTAAAGCTCTCAGTTCTGCAAGTGCTGACTCAAAGCTAGTTTGGGACTGCGTAAGAGCCCTAAATGAGGTGGGAACCCAAAGAAAAATAATTTTGGCCTAGATCCCCAGCCATGTGGGCGTGAAGGGAAACGAGGCGGCAAACGAACTGACCAGATTCGTCAAGGCCTTTCATAGGAGCGGCATCACCAAATCGTAAATTAAAAAGTCCATCTCTGAATGAACATACAACAGGTCCAAGGAATGGTGAATAAGATCAACAGGACAAAGACAGGCAACGGAGTTCCTAAGGGAGCAGAGGCCTGAGTTTACTGAAGACCTACTGAGTAAAGACAGGAAGACTGTCAAAGTGATAGTAGATTGCAGACTGAATAGGCATATGTTTAACATCGGCCTGGTAGATTCTGTCAAGAGAAAGAGGAAACGTCAGTTCATGTTTTGTGCCACTGCGACGGCCTAGCGAGGACAATGGCTACATAAAAGAGCCACTCTCAAAAATGATAGACCTAATTACGAAGGCAAAACTAGACAGCGTTTTTTAAGGAAAAAGGGGATCATAATAGACCCATTCCTAACCTAACCTATTCTCTCTAGGTTAAGTGGGCAGATCTCGAGGCATGTCCCAAAATTTCTAGTCAGAAGATCCTGGTAAGGACCAGAGAGACCATATCAGGCATCATGTGCTTTAGTTAGGAGATCTGAGGATTGTTTGGATGCCAGCATTGTTAGCTCTTTAGTGTGACTTAGGGTAAATCACGCGGAGACAAGTAAACTTGGCACCCCACCTCCCCCAAATTGATGTCTTTTCTTAGGAAGAATACTCTATGGATCTATAACCTATAGAGCACATATAACACATATACAAAAATTAATTACAGTTTGTTTTTGTTTATACGTATTATTGATTCAAATTAATTAAACATGATAATTGTTCTAATTCTTCTAATCTCTAACGCAGTCTACTTTATTAATTTAGGAAACCTTTAACAAAAGCTCTTTTCATATATATTTCCCTTTGAGTTTACCGAAACAGAAGCAGAACTTCCAATACCCATTTCCATTATTTCCTCGTTCACCCCTTACGCCAATGTTCCTGCGAGTCTTTCAGTAATTTTAGTGGTTTCTCCTACCTCAATTACGGTAAGAGATTGTTTCATTATTTATGTAGTTATTCCAGGGACTGTTTTATACTTTTATATCTCATGCTAGCTTAGGGGATCCTCTTCAATAAAACGGACTTAGAGGAGTAAGCGACTTGAACATTACAACAAACGAAACGATAAAGCAGCTTTCTACTATGAGACTAAGTAGATACTTAAATAATTCCGAAATCGTTCTCATCACACTATTAAGGTCTTCCGTTTAAGGGAAATAGCTGTCCGGCGTATTAAACCGGGCGTTTAAATTTATAGTCGTCTACTGTACTTATTTGTCTGAATTGTTGTTTTGTTTTTCTTTTCGTCCGGTTAAGTCTCCGGGAATTTCTCCTCGCACTATGTGAGGAAGCTCTACTGTACCTTGGGGAGATGGGAGGTATACGAATGATTTACATTTAAAGCAAAAATATTGCGTCCGCGATAAATGCTGGTGTAGTAGGATTGTTGCCTGCGCGTCCGGAATCAGGTCAATGAATGCATTTGGAGAAACGTTCTTGTTGTTGTTCGTTCGTTAAGAATGAGTAATGGGTATTGAGGACGGGAAAAAGTTGGAACGATGTTGCGATTAGTTGATTTATTTAGAAAATTTAACCGTTTATTGTACGTATTGCATGGGTAGATTCAAAGGAGAAACGTAAACACAGTATCCGGATTATTATCTTTACGGTATGTTGTAACTTTTTAGAGAATTCAAAAATAGTCGTTAATTACCATAATTCATATGTTGGTGGTGCAGTGCCAACAGTGATATTAAATTAAATTTCTAACTAAAACCTCACAATGACCACATTGCATTCATAACAGGATAATACCATGATCATATTGGTGATAAACAAAGCTGGTAAGTTAGACTTTGTCTAAAAGAAGTTTTATTACAGCAATAGAAATTCAGAACCTGTCTTGTGTCGATTAAACAAAACTAAATATAATTTGATGTATTGTATTAAATTTTGACAACCATGTACATACCTAATGCAATTGTGTGCTAAATTGTATTCTTGATTGGTTCTTGTGTCTTCTGGAGAAGTTGTGGTCAAACTGGTGAAGTTTTAAAAACTCAAAAAAAAAAAGAAAAAAATATACAGGGTGGTTGATTTTTCATTGTGCACTCATTATTTCCGTTAGGGACAAAATATTAAAAAAATTGAAAAACTAAACTTTTACAATTTTGTATACTCTCTCTAATTTCGTAAAATACAATGCCATACTTAAAAAAAACAAAAGAGGAGAGAATGACAGTTCGTTTTTTTTTTAAATTGAGCACCCTGTATTTTTTTTTTGGTTATTTAGATAGTGTATTAAATTTTGAATACGACCTCATTTTTATTTTCCCTCTAGGCAATAAATGACCTCATTATGACGAAAACGCAAATTACTCAAGTAGGCTTTGGAAATGAGATTGATGGGTAAAATATGTCATATTAACAAAAATACAGATTACATAAGTAGGTTATGAATTTATTGCACAAAAAAACAAAAAATACGAAAAATACGAAATTGTTCAAAATGTCCACCATTTTTACATAGTATTTCAGGTGTAATTTCCTGTGCGGCTAATTGAATTTTGTTCTTTAGTTCATCTAGCCTATCTAACACACTACTATAAACCCTGTCTTTGATAAAGCGTCTACAATGAAAATAAATTAAGCATTAGAAGCAGACCATGTGGTTTCGACCTTCTAAGTCTCGTCAGTGCTTCTTCGAATGCAAAACGTAACATTTCTCAACGTTTTCAACTCAAAAAATGATTATATTATTTTATCTTTGTAAATAAAAACTAAATCTATGTTCAACGGTTTTGAAGTTATTTCCGATTTCTCCGTTTTTCACAATAGAAACGTGTTGTAAGCAGCTGGCCATCTTTCCCGTCGCATTTCACCAGTGTTGGAACTGGCAGCACAGTTGTTGTTGTTTGTTGTACACAAAATGGGCCGGGTTTCCATCTTGCTGTAACGTAATTGTTTGTGCCTGGATGTTAATCGTCAAGTTTTGAATCAATCTTGATAATTTAAAACCATTTCGCCGTTAAGGAATCCATGAAAAAAATATGGCCCCATCACATGGGGGGCCAACATTTCCTCCCCAAAGCTACTCGAAGCAAAAATGGGCAGAGTAGCACAGAGTAAGAGCAGAAACAACATAACAATAAAGCGAGGTTCAATTGATTTTGGGACACCACGGAGTACTCGACAACGTTTGGGTCGCAAGTCTATTTTGAGCAAGCAACAAGAAGAAGAATTGTGCCCTAGAATATTCAGACTGGCTGAGATAGGAATCATCAAAAGTTTTACGAAGAAGTGTATACAACTTTTGTAGCACAAACAGTATTCACTGGCTATCTAATTAGGGAAAGGTACCTCTGGTTAGTAGAAAATGGGTTAAGCTGTTTCTCAGGTGACATTCTGATGTTGCTCGAAGAAAATCCCAGAACGTTAATCCAGCACGTGCAGCAAAGCTGAAAAAATTTATTGTTGATCATTATTTTGACACATTGAGACAGGTTATGACTGAAATGGACGTAATGGATAAACCTCACTTGATTTTTAATATGGATGACAAGGGGTGCTAGCTGACTCTCCATAAGGAGCCAGTGATACTAACTCGCAAGGGAATTAAGAGAGTGCCATTTGTAGCACCGTAGCATGAAGAAAATGTTACCATAGTATCCTGTGGAAATGCTCTAGGCCAAATGATAGCACCAGCCATTTTGTTTAAAGGCAAGGGATAAAAGCCGTAATTTTGCGACAATCTTCCTCTGGGAGGTAAAGTTTTTACGACTGAAAAAAGAAGTATGACTTGTGCCATATTTGTTGATGGAGCAAAATCGCACTTAGATCCCAACATTGTTACTGTTGCAGATAAAGCTGGCATAACACTGTTTTGTCTTCCTAGTAACTGTATTCATGAGTTGCAGCCCATTGACAAATCACTGTTTCGATCCTTCGAATACTATTGGGACGACGAATTGCAGCGCCTCTGGCATGTTTGTCCAAACAGAAAATTAACCAAGTCAAGTTTCGGCACAGTATTTTCCAAGGTATAGCCAAAAGTGACTTTCATTCAGTTGATTCCACCGTGATACCAGAAACAGCTTCTTTACCATCAACACTATCAGAAGGGCCTATTTCTCTTAAGCAATCGAATCCTACGACGCATGTAGAAAAAGCCAGTTCTTCGGATGAAGATGGTGAATGGGAGTCTTCATCGTCTTCAATATCTTCTCCTGCACAGTTAGTTAACTGTGATGATACATCAGATGATGATTACTCGCAACCTTTCTCACAGCTGTTACCTACTTCCAGCAAAGTCTGCGACTAGAGGTCCTTCCAGAAAAGCAATAAACTACAAAGCTGTTAAAGTTACTCAAGCACTTTTTTCCACAAAAGACCCACCAAACAAATCGGATGCAAAAAGAGGATACAGAAGAAAGAAGGTGGCAAACTGTAGTGGCCTATCCAATAATTTGCTTAGGGGTGCCCAAATTTAATTGAGTTACCTTATTTTTTACAAAAAATCTGTCATTGCTTTTTGTCTTGATTCAGTTTTTTCTATGACAAATTCATTTATTAAGAGTTTTGACATTGACATTGACAATTCTCAGATTATTATAGTTAAGTTAAAACTAGATGGCGCTTTTTGAGCCAGATCAGGCGACTTAAAACAACAATAAATTTAAAAGCTACCTTAATTTAAAACAGAACATTATTTAAAAATTTCGATTAATCACTTAATCGACATGCAAGTTGAACTTGGATTAGCCAATGAAATAATTTATTCCTTCCAGCTCTACGCGTACAAAGAAGCGGCCTTACATGTTTCGTTAGTGATGCAATTTTAATTCTTAGGGATGTATCCGGTTCTAATTTAATCTTACTGAAAGCACTGAACAAAATGAAATTGCTTGTTTACTAATTCCTCGCTTTAATAAATACACAAAATTACTAGTACATAACATCTCGCGTTTTATAATAAACATTCCGTCTGTATTTTCCCCTGATGGTGCCTGCAGTCGTTTCTTATATTTTGTTTTTCTTTTTCTGAGATCCACCAACTTCCCTCCCCTACGTTTCCACATTTACGGAGTGGGTGAAATGCAATAAGGATACATCCGTAGCACCGTCTCTCATTAATCAAGCGTTTATGTTTTACGGCGTTGTTATGATTGCTCGTTCCTCTCCAGTTTTCTTTTGTATATATGAGGAGGCGGTCGTTTATTTTAGATAGAAATTTATTGGGTGAAACGCATGCGGTAATGCTATTTTCATTGTGTTCTCTTTCTCATATAAGAGACGGGATTCTTCTCCCCCGTTCCTACCTCTAATGAATATTTAGAGCATTTTCGGGACCGAAAGGGGATCGTTGGTGTTCTGTAGCTTTAGCTTTAATTATTTTGTAAATGATGTTTATGTATCGCAGTTCTATAAGTGCGTATTACAACCGGGAAAAGTTTGGAATTAATTAAATTGGAACGATGTTCTTTCTTTCGTTTGTTTTATTTCAATTATTTTCGACAAAGTCTATATTGTGCTGTTTGTTTGTAGAAGCTGCTGAAAGGAGAATTTTTTAATTTAATTTCAAGGTATATTGCTGCGTTGTGTAATTGAGATGGTGACTTGTCCATTTCGAATTTCTTCTAATTAATTTATCGAACGTAAGAATATGCATTTTGCTTTGCTAAATTGAAAATCCTCGATACAACATAATAGCAGCAACCAAGAGAAATTTCGATTAAATTTTATGAAACAAAAACCTCACAGGAAAGAGTTCGTAAGAAAAAAAAACAGATTAAAATTGATTAAATTTAAGATCACGTTACAGAATAAGAGCCTATAATTTAAGTTTCTAATTATTTACGAAGATATGCTTAATATCCTTGGCAATCAATGAGAGATTCTGGTTCTCCAAACTCTAAGGAGTTTCGTGTTCAAAAATCTACTGCAAAAGTTTTCGCTTCAGTTTTTTGCGATTGCCATGGAGTAATCAAGATTGATTTTCTGGATAAAAGATGGAACAATAACTGGAAATTATTGTTCGACGTTACTATCGAACGCATTTTGCCATTGCAAACAATTCGCGATTTAGAGTTTGAATTACTCGAACACCTCCTTTATTCACCAAATTTGGCTCCGTTCGACTACCATATCTTTCCTCAACTGAAAAAAAATTTAAAAGGTCGCAAATGTTCCTCCAACAAAAGAGTGATAGAAGCTGTGAAGGGCTGGTTTGCAGAGCAAGATAAAAATTTCATTTTGAAAGTTCTAGAGAATTTCATGAAGTGGTCGCATTTCATGATGTGGGTAACTAAATTTCACCAGATCATTAAATCGTCAACATTTCACGATTTGGTCATCCATATTTGGCCCTATCGTGGAAATAGGGTGTCCATAAAATATTTAATAAGAATCTAGAATGTGTTAGGAACTTGTTTATTCTTCTCTAAGTCCAAGATCACATGGAATGCACAAACAATTTTTATATGAATTAAAAATTAAAGAAGACGGTCTTACAATATTTCAGTCATTTGTTGGCGCATGACAAACTTTGATGACACTTTGAAGAACAAAGATTTTTGCTTTTGAAACATACGCATCTCTTTGTACGGCATTGGTTATTTGCTGACTTGCATAATCATTTTTAAAAGCCTTGGCCTCCAAATAAAGATTGGAAAGTTTTCAGCTTCCCTTAATGATATTGGCAATTCTGATATATCTTCAGAGTAATTCTTAGACGATACCCGTATGTCCTGCCGAGAAAACCAATTTTTAATTCCCCCTGAATGAGTTCCGATTTTGTAAACTCCGTCTCTAAAATCAACTAATCTTCCTGCAATATTTTTGGTGTCGAGAGGTCCACGGTCAATTTTAGGTACATTCAAAAAACACGTTAAATGTCAACAAATGCAGAATTATGAGCTACACTAAAAAGCAGAACTCTATTCTATTTGACTATACCATCAATGGAACTTCACTTGTTCGAGAAAAAGTTGTGAGAGACTTGGGTATTTATCTTGATGATTCCCTTACCTTTTCCACTTATCGTGAAAACATCGTAATGTCAGCTATGAAGATGTTAGGATTTTTGATTAGAAGCTCTCCTTTGTTTCATATTGAAACAATTAAATTACTTTACTTCGCATTCGTTAGATCTAAACTGGAGTATGGTTCTCTGATCTGGCATCCATTCTACACTTCCCACAAGGAAACTGTTGAGAAAGTTCAAAGAAAACTTTTTTTAAAATATTTATACTTCAAGCAGGGAGGTTCGTACCCCGAGCGTGGCTATGACTATCAGCTTCTGCTTCACCAATTTGATGTTGAATCGTTGGAGGTTAGACGACAATTACAGCTTATAAAATTTGTGTTTAACCTTGTGAATAACAATATTGATGCTCCTTATCTCTTATCTCGCCTTCAATTTCTTGTCCATCGTTCATCCTCAAGGTCCTCATTCACATTCTATACACCATATGCTCGCCTAAACTCTTCACTAAATTCCCCTATAGTGTCAATGTCACGCAGCTTTAATCTAATATCATCACTTTGCGACATACATTTTACACCTCTACAGAAAATATTGTCAATAGCAATTGATCAGTTATCGTGATTCTGTAATTCTTTGACACAAGAAAATATTATGTAATTTTTTTTTCCTCATTGAATTTTTAATGTTATGTTGAGTTCAAGAAATCATTTATACTTAACTTTTGTAGTTCTTATTGTAATATATTAATTGTATCTTTTGTCCTTTATTTGGAGCAATCTGTTGGGCAAATAAATATATTATTATTATTATTATTATTATTATTATTATTATTATTATTATTATTATTATTATTATTAATGAAGGAAACGCACTGCAAAATTTGCAAAATGAATACAATAACTTTCAAAAATGGGTGCATGATAAAAAACTCGTGATAAACACAAAAAAAACTAAAATAATGAGAATAGCGTCGCCACATCTGACAAGCACATGCACAACGAAAATAATATCCCATGGAGAAGAATGTCTACATCAAAAAGTACCTGAAGATTGTAAGTGTACAAAAATATTGGAGAAAGTAAAGGAACAAAAATACTTAGGATTAATAGTGGATCAACACTTTACTTGGGAGGCACATATAAACACGTTATGTAGAAGACTCAGACTGTTGGCCTGTCAATTTTATTACACAAGGGAATATGTGCCTTCACACACCATGAAAATAATATACCATTCCCTGGCGGAATCTATTTTGAACTATGCCATCACGGTGTGGGGAAGCGCATCCAAATATTTAATCGAGCGGATACAACATACACAGAATTCCATAGTTAGAAATCTAGATCGTGAAGATGGACCTGATAAATACAAAAAACATAGTATTTTAAAGGTTGAACAACTATTTGTATATAGATTATGCACACAGAATAAAACAAAAATGGATGGGATTGAACGTGTACAGCATGGATATGAAACAAGAAGGAAGCTAGGCAACTTCTTAAAACAGGGAAGAGCAGTAAATAAATACGGAACAAGAACGACAGAAGCACTAATAACTGAAACTTGGAACAGCCTACCACAGGAAATAAGAGACATGGACAGCATGGCAGGATTTAAAAGAAGTCTGAAATCATGGCTGATAATGGGAAATACGAAATAACGAGACAGAAGAAAGAAGATCGAACACAAATAGAATACGTGAGTTAAAATGAGAGAGTCGCTGAAAAGCATGTATGCTTAGTGACATAAAGATACATTGGAAATATGACGTAGTAAGTAGGAAATAATAATAATTAAATTCATAATAGAGATAGAGATAGATATAGAGATGATTATGTATAACTATGTTAAGATTATAAGACAATATAGAATTATAGATACTAAATAACAAGGTGGCGGGCACTGTGGGCGCCGGCATCGCGGCCTGTATGGGCCGTGAGGCCGGAGTCCCGGTTTCCCGCGCGTGAGGAACTCGGGGACCTTCTTCGACAATGATCGTGGATGGCCCCTGAGGAAGGTGGAGAATGTGGACGACCTTTATTAAATAATAATAATAATTATTATTATTATTATTATTATTATTATTATTATTATTATTATTATTATTATGTGAATAACTGGCGCAGCGCACTCTCTGACCTTGAAGAGGTCAGGAACCTTCACCTGCCCGGGGCAAATTGCCAACGGGCTAGGCTCGTTTTGGGTTTAACTTATCTTTTATTTATTGGTTAGTTTGTTTTACATTTTACACATTGCTCAAGACTTTTCTTATTATACTGCATGTATTTATGATGACGGCTTTTTGCATGATTTTGTAGGTGTTAGGTGGCACGCCAAGTTGTTGTAGTGACAGGTGCAGTGCGTTCGGAGTTTCTCCTGTTGATCCAATAATTACTGGGATTATCGATACTCTTTCTTGTTTCCACATAGCTTTCAATTCGATGGCAAGAGGCAGGTAATTGTTCATTTTCTCCTGGTGTTTCTTGGACAGATTGATGGCATTAGGCACCGTTATGTCTATGATCTGTGTCTTCTTTTGTATTTTATTGGTGAGCACTAGGTCTGGAAAGTTGTGCATAATCGTTGTATCCGTTGTAATGGGTCGCGCCCAGTATAAACGATATTCTTGGTTTTCCACAACATTCTCAGGCTGATATTTACTGTAATGTATATTTTGCTCGTCTTTCATCACCAATTGCATCAGCTCAAGATGTAGGATTTTGGCTACTGCATCATGTCTTTCGGTGTACTCGCGTGGCGCTAAGATTTGGCATGCGCCAGTGAGGTGATCTATTGTCTCTTTCTGTTTTCGGCATAGTCGGCAGTTATCGTCGATGTTCTCCGCCATAATGTGTTTGCGGTAATATTTTGTTGGCAAGACTTGATCTTGGATGGCAAACATCATGCCTTCAGTCTCCGCAAATACGGTTCCCATCCTGATCCATTCCATTGAAGCTGTTTCGTCTATCCCCTCTTCTGATAACTTTGTGGGATATCTGCCATGCAATGCCTTTCCTTTCCACCTATCTATGACATTCTGCATGTTCTCTAATTTGCTTGCGACGTTTTCTACCTCTAGCGGGGTACCTTTGAAGTTCTCTGTTACTATTGTCTGATGGATCTTACTGGTTAATGATTGTTCTTCAAAGTAGGTCTTTATATTCTTGACCTGAATCCAGTGTATGTTCTTTAAGTTCAGTATACCTCTTCCTCCTTTCTTCCTAGGTAGGTGGAAACGTTCAATAGAGCTTTTTGGGTGGTGCATTCTGTATTTCGTAGCCATTGTCCGTATATTTCTATTCAGCGCGTCTAGTTCTGTGTCTGTCCATTTAATCACTCCGAGCTGTATATAAGTAGAGGCAAGGCATACGCGTTTATCGCTTTTATTTTATTTCCGGCTGTTAGCTCAGTTCTCATCACTTCTCTTAGCCTCTCCTTGAATGCAGTAGTTAGTGCCAGTTTGGTCCCTTTATGGTCGATTCCTGATGCTTGGTTATATCCGAGGTACTTGTATAGTTCGTCCCTGTCCATGACTTTTATTTGTTGTTTATTGCTTGTTGCGTATGGTGAAATTTCGTTCCATTCACCTTTGACCATAGCGTGTATGCGGCATTTGTCCAGTCCGAATTTCATCCCGATAGCTTGACTGTACGATTGCGTCTTATTGATGATTCCTCTGAGTTCTTTCTCACTGCTTGCGTATAGTTTGATGTCGTCCATATACATCAAATGGCTAATACGAGTATTGCCAAGCCGATATCCCTTATTCCCTTCATTAAGTATGCTTGTTAACGGATTCAATGCCATACAAAACCATAGTGCGCTTAGAGAGTCACCCTGGAAGATGCCTCGCTTGATTGGTACATTTTGGATTTTTATGGTTTCTTTGCCCGTGTTCATTTTGATGGTCGTTGTCCATTCCTTCATTATGCTTTCTAGCAGGCGGATTAATCTGGTGTCTATTTTGTAGAGGGTTAGGGTTTCGAGCAGCCAGGAGTGAGGGACGCTGTCAAATGCTTTCTGGTAGTCTATATATGTTGTGTAGAGGTTGTGCTTATGTGTTTTGGCGTGAGCGGTAAGTACCGAGTCAATTATTAATAGTTCTTTGCAGCCTCTGCTACCCTTCCTGCATCCCTTTTGTTCTTCTGCAAGAATCCTATTCGAGATTAGGTGTTGGTATATGTGATTTTTTATAATGGTGGTAAGGATTTTATATAGCGTCGGAAGACAAGTGATCGGTCTGTATTTGTCTGGTGTCGGGAGCGGTACAGTTGTTTTAGGGAGTAGGTGGGTTATGCCTTGCATCAGAAATCTAGGTAATGTTGCGTTGCCTTGTACAGTCTGGTTGAATTGATTTGCTATTATCGCGTGTGTTGATGTAAACCTTTTCCACCAGAAGTTGTGGATTCCATCTGGGCCTGGTGCTTTCCAGTTCTGTGTGTTTTTAATAGCTTCAGTTACATCCTGTGTTGTTATGTCGTCTAGGTACATGGTGGAGATATTTGACGTTTGTTTTCTGATGTCTTGCAATATTCGACTTTGTTTGTGTGTGTATTCCTGTCCCCCATACGTTTGTCCAGAAGTCGCCAGTATCAACTTCACTGGGATAACTACCGCAGGATTCGTGTTCATTGTTGTTTTGTCCTAGTTCACGGTACATTAGCTTTTGGCTTCTATGGAATTTGTTGTTGTCTTCTCTTCTCTTTCTGTTCTTTTTATACCTTGCCAGCCGTTTTGCTGTTGCAGCCAGTCTTTGTTTCAATCTGTCCAGTATTTCTATTATTGTCTCATCGTTTTTGTTTTTATGTGTTGAAATTATTTTTTCAATTGCTTTTGCTGTTCTTTTGCTGGTTTGATGGTTCTTGGCTTGCGTTAGTCTACCTATTTGTTTTCTCAGTTCTTTAATTTTGTATTCGAGTCTTATCTGCCACTTGGGAGCGTTCATCGTAATCCCTCTTTCTCTGTACTTCTTTTGCCTGTTGATGTCTTTTATTTCATATCCATTTCTTGCACTGACTACTACTGCACCTGCGTATACCAAAGATTGTAGTTCTCGGAGTGTTATGTTCGTGCTTACTTTGTGTTTGATCGCATCATTCACTTTGTGTGTGTCGTTCGTGATCTTTCTGTTTACTTTGAGTCTTGGTATTGGTGGTCTCATGTGTGGTTCTGTGCCTAGGTACATGTAGTGGTACTTTTCAAGTGCTTTCTGAATTTCGAGGTCTTCTGTCTCTTCCTGTGTGCCGCCCGCTTCATCATCTTCTATGTAAATTGTGCTGTCTTCGTCCTGGTTTTCCGTTGCCCAGCCTAGTTCTTGTTTGACCTCCGCTTTTATGGTGTTCATTGTTTCTGGGTGTATCCTATAATTTGCCATTAGGGCTCTCCGTTGGTCTACCATATTTTGGGGTTTCTTGCCTCGGAGTTCTGGGAACTTATCAGTAACCATTTTGTGCAGTTGTTCGGCATATTGTTGTTTGTCAGTTTCCATTTTTGTGATCAGTAGGTAGCAGCGAATTATGTATATTATTATTATTATTTTTTTTTAAAGGCCTCCCTTCCGCCCTGCCCCCCGAACTCCGCCGCGCCCCGAAAACACGGCACCGCAGTGTCGCGCCCTCCGGACGCCCCGGAGCACGGGACCCGTTATTATCTTTATTACATTGTGTTGGTACAAATGTTACAAGTCAAATACTATAGCGTATGTACATCGGTGGCATAGGGAGCGAAGGAGGCGGGCAGCTCGCGAATACCCGCCCCCTCCCTCATAGGTTCCATCTCGTCGCGCTGGCGATGGGAGACGAAATTATTCCAGCCCTAAGTTTCTGGGTGGCTGGAGTCGTGCGATCTCAGGATATGCAGCGATCCCAGAATAACGGACTTCTGAATGTCAGCAGCAATTCGTCGTAGTTCATGGTGTTGTAGACATTTGATTTTCTGGAGGTTTCTGAGTAGGGTACCGCTCACTCCTCCCATCACTCCAATAGTTATGGGTACGAAGACTGCTTTACATGGTTGGTAAGTGCGACTTAATTGGTACAGTAGAGGTCTATATTTGGTTCTTTGTGTTCTTCCCTTACTAGGATGTTTACTTCGGCCGCGCAGGACATTTCCACAACGAATAACGTTTTCTCCATGCGGTCCATGACCACCAAATCCGGTTTGTTGGCCTGCACTTCAGCGACCGTGCTAAATGCAAAGTTCCACCATATTTTGCACTTTTCATTTGAGACTACTGATGGTATGTCTTCATCGGTGAACGGAAACTTTTTCTCGTGATCTATTCCATATTTATATCTCAAGATGTAATATAAATTTTTTAAAGCATTGTCGTGTCGCGTGATATAAAGTGTTTTTGCGTATTTTTCGCAGGCTGATAGAATATGCATCGTGGTTTCTTCATTCACTTTGCATGCTCTGCACCTAGTGGTGGTCATCTTAATATTCATCACGTTTGCCCTGTATGCTCTGGAGTGGAATACTCCGTCCTGGACTGCTGTGATGTATCCTTCTGTCTCAGAGCGCAAGCCAGTGGACCGCAGAAAGGCGAATGTAGCAGTTTCAGATAAGTTTAATTTCTTCATATTGTTGTAAAAAAGTCCATGCATAGGTTTATCTACATGTTTCTCATATGCTCTTTGGTTTACTTAATCCTTTAACAGTTGCCTTTGTTTTTCAGTGGACATTTGTAATAAGTCACCTGTTGGCCTGTTTCCAAACTTTACTGCCACTTTTAATTCATCGGCGGCTTTATTAGCTGCCTTATACAGGAAAGCGCCGTTACCTTTTGCCTCGTGTGTTGCAACTATTTGTAGGAGGGGGTCTGAGGTGTTATGTATTTTACAAGCCGTCATTATTAGAATTCGTTTATGAAGTTCTTCTTGCGAAATTAGGCCTCTGCCATCAGCCTTGCGACCGATGCGTTCGGATGTAGGCTTCGGGACTGCGTCATAATTTTTCTCGTCTGCCTGTCTAGTTTTTGTAATTCAGATGTTTTCCAGTAGACAGCTCCGAAAGTATGTGAGACTATTGGTGTTGCTAATTGATTAGTTGCTAAACATTTGTTCTTTCCGTTTAGCTCAGAGTTCCAGATCCTTTTTAGAGTTAGAATGTGCTGATCTTGGATCTGTTGTTTCAGGGTGTTATTCTCGTGCATCCTGTTCTGTGGTATGCCGAGGTAGGTGTAACACTCATCATGTCCAAGATGACGAATAGCCATGCCGTCTACCAGTTCCACATCGTCTCCAGCCATCAGCCCCTTTCCTCTTTTGATGTGATATACAGCACATTTTTCCACGCCAAACTCCATACCAATGTCCGTGGAGTATTCTCTAACTAATTCTAACATAGTAGTGATTTCTTTCTCGGATTGACCATAGATCTTCAGGTCATCCATGTAAAGTAGGTGGCTGATTTTATGTACTTTGTTGTTCGGTGGTCCTGCATTATATCCTTTAGTTTTTCTCAGCAGTAGCGATAGCGGGAGAAGCGATACGCAAAACAGTAGTGGACTCAGCGAATCCCCTTGGTAGACTCCTCTTCGGTATGTAATAAGGTTTGATATTATTATTATTATTATTATTATTATTATTATTATTATTAGTATTGTATGATCAATATGAATTTCATTTCATTATAATACCAGACGTGATAGAAGATATTTGTTTTTATAATAATTATTAGGAATACAAAACAAAATAAGTTTGAAAATTTATTGTTCTGTGTTCATTCACCTTCAAATGTAAAATTAAAGAATACGTCGCTTCTGCAGTTTGCCGATCAAACATATTTGGATATAATCGGTCCGATACTTCGACGTTCAAGCAGTATGGTTGGCCATCCTTCCCTCTACCATATAACGACTGATTGACTTCATGTTTCATCGTGTAGCGATGGTACGCCTTGCTCGTGACGGATACTCCCGCTATTGATGGATCCTCTCATTGTGTTATAATCGCACGCTTAGATTATACAGGGTGTCCTTTTTAAAGGAACATATTATCGAGACACAAGAGTGAAATTGGGCTCTTATAATGTTTAAAATTTAATTCTTTCATTCAAATTTGTTATCTCTAATGTTTTGTCCTTGAAATCATTGTATTGAGGTTGCAGTATAAATTTTGTTATTCTATATTTTTTTAATTTTCCGAGAAAGGATGATAAACTTCTCCGCAGAAGCACAAGTAATATAAACATTATTTTTACCACATACTCGGTAGTTTAGTATTGTAGGTAGGTACTCTATAATAATAAACAAACTGATAAACGTCAGCTGATATTTTTGTATACGACATGCATGATAAGTAAATTTTTATCAATCGTTAGATATAATTTAGATAATGCTTGCCTAGATACCAGACCCGGTAAAATCATAGCAAACAATACAACAATCTCGCGCTCTAGTGTTTTATGTAGCTATACATAAATAGACAATGTGAGTTCTATTGGAATATATCTTCAATAAACAGGGACTAAGTGCATATTTAAGTAAGTACACATCTGGGTTATTTAATATTTTTCTTTATAAATCCATTGTTTATCGAATCGTGGGAGTATTACGATATTATTTTATTATTTTTGTTACAGATTATTGAAATGAAAATGGAAGATCTACATAAAAGTTTTACAAACTTTATTTATAATGCTCCATTTCAAAAGCTACTTTAAATATTTAATACTCTACGTAACTTATCGACTTTAGGTACATACGTCATAATATTATTCGCTTTATGTATACTTATATGTATATCATGTGCTCGGTACATTTTTTCTTCTATTACAGATAATAAGCAATATCAATTAAAAACAAAATGGAAGATGAATTCGTCAATTACACAGTTGTCACTGAAGATATTTCAAATTCAGAATCATCGGCGCTTCATATAACTCTAATGATTGTATACCTAATTTGGGTATTATCCTGCATTATACCGAATATAATTCTAATATGGGTGTTTAAGATTCATAAACTGTACCAAAATAATTTCTATTTCATCATGATCATATGGGGTTTGAGCAATATATTCCAAACTTTCAATTCACTCTATAAAATATTTGTCCCTGAAAGATATCTAATAGATCCAACAGCCACAATTTTTCTTGTATTCCATTGTGTTATGACACAGGTCCTAATGATGTTAGCCGCAGCATTTTCTTTCGATAAATTTGTAAATAGTGTGAAGTATTGTCGGAAAATGATCTACAATAATTTAACGATAAGCGGGGTTAATTTAACCGTAACATCTATATTATTCGTTTTTAATATTACTAACATTTTAATCTATACGATAACATTTAGCTCGTTCGCAACTATAACCTTAATAGTTTATATAGCAAGACTGATTTACGTATATTTTAAAGGATCTAACGAAGAGAATTTCCGTTTAAGATCCGTAATGGCAGGTATTTGCATTATCACCAATTATTTTTACGTTATCTGGTTACTTTTGAATAAATTAACAGATCTAGCGATATCCGAAGTGTACGGTATAGTTACATTCGTTGTATATTCAAATGGTTTCGTGAATTTATTTTTATTGAATCGTTATGATGTCGTTACCGGTGATATCTTGAGACGTAAATGGAAAGATATCAGGAATGTATGTAAACGAAGGCGAAGTATTGAGCAAGATGAAGAAGCAATTTGGAAAGTCGGCGACGCAAAATTCTATATTAGCAGGGATTTGTCTTTAATTGAAGAAACGTGGAAGTCTATGTCGAATGAGGAAGGAACTAAATCTTAATGTGTATATAATTATTAACTCAGATTTTGTAGTGTAGGTTATTTATATTAATTTTTTTTTTGAATTATTAAGTTTAAAATAAAACGATTTTATAAGAATTTAAGTGTTTGATTAATTTAATTATACAGGATGATGAGTATTAGACGCACATCTTCGTTATTTTAAGTTTTCCAAACCTTCATTTAAGACAGCTTGATCATCAAAGTTTATGATCTCATTTCATACGATTGTCGTTTGTGTTATAACCAATATTATGGGCACATCAAAAGAACCTATTACCATATCTTACATAGATAAAATAAACAAAAACCCAACCAAATAATGGGCTGAAGCTGGTTATAGTGCCTGAAGAAAGCAAAAGCGATCTCATCAGCTAATAAGATCACGAAAGGTGTGTTTTGGCTTCCGCGTGGTGTTACCTTCTTAGATTATCCTCAAATGGGCAAAACAATCACAGGAGAGTAGAACGTATCATTATTTTTTTTAAATTTGCATACGCCCTGAAACATCTGTGTACCATCAAAGCTTGGGTCAAGAAGTAGATTGCGGTATTTGCAGTTTATCCAGAGCCTAATGTTCTGGACCAGGTGCTTTGTCTGTTGGGCTTTCCATGCCTCCTTATTCCACTTATTCTGCCATTCTGTTAGGCTGTATGGCATACCATGTTTGCATCTTCCTCCACGTGGCCAGCAAGTCGATTGATGCGCTGTACCAGTAACTACCTTCAGGGCCACCAATGGTACGGTCCTATACAAGGAAAATTTTTTTCTTAAGGTAAGTAAGAACCGTTGTTGGTAAAATATCGGAAGCAATATTTTAGTTGAATTTTAGTAGCTAATGTTAGTGGTATGTTTTTTTCTTCTCCGTATATTGTTAGCTATTGTCTCCTCCTATATATAGTATGTTTTTTAACTCTTGCCATAGGGAATTGCATGGTGAAAGTTCGACCCCGTGTTAACTTTTGTTCTGATGAAAATATTTAAACCATTTTTGGAACAAAGCTGGAAGATTCTTTAAACTATCGCTTAGATTACAATTCAATATTCTAAATTGTCGAAAAAGTTTTGAAAAAAATATTTTTGTGAAAGTTTTTTTGCCAGTGTAATTTCTAGCAGGCGTTGTTTAAAAAAATAAATAGCGAAAGTTCCTCGAGACTGGAAGACAAGAACATGTAAACATTTATTTATAAAAAAAAACAAAACGTAGAAATCATTAAAGTACAAATAACTCAACAAATTTACAAAGATTATCCGTAATTATCAAAGGAATTGTTCTAAGTCTTTCCCTTCGGCTGCTAGACAGTGCCCCAAGCGATCTTGAAAATTTCATCGAGTGTTTTTAGTTCGCACTGTAATGGAATTACAAGCTTCAGTTATTCTTGCCCTTAGTTCCTCCACACTTTCTGGTTAACCTCTTATGAGGTCGTAAACTTATGTTCCTTAATGCTCCCCCATAAGAAAAAATCAAGTGGTGTTAAGTCAGGGCTTCGAGCAAGTCAATGGAATGGTCCATATTGGCCAATCCAACAGAAAATGTTTCGTTTAAAATCTCTCTGACGATGGCAGCAAAATGAGCTCGTGCTCCATCCTGTTGAAACATTATTGCTCCGTTGCATCTCAAAGCATCCACCTGCGGGCCTATCTCCGTCTGAAGAAGATCTATGTATTTATGCTGGTTCAAAATGACGTCAATAAAAAATGGCCCTACTAAGTGATTCCCTAAAATTCTTACCCACACGTTGCGTATGTGTTTCTTGCGTTCCGTAGGGACTTTTTCTTGCCCAAACCTGTCTGTTTTGTTTATTAACTTTGCCATTTAATGTGGAGGAACTCTCACTAGAAAATAGAATGTTATTTAATATTTCCATTAATTTTTTTCCAACCAGAATTCTCAGAATTCAATTCTTGGAAAGTAATCACGGGGCAGTAGTTTCTGCACTTTTTTAAATTTTGTATAACTTTTCAAAGCTTTAAAGCAGCTGGTTCTTGAAGCGTGAAATTCTTCTGTCAGTGAAGTAAGTGTAGTGGTGTTTTCTTTTTCAACCGCCATACAGATATTCATTCTTAAATTTTTTGTAACAACATACGAATTTCTTTTCGTTTTTTCTGCTTATGATTTAAGCAACCCGTGGCACGAAAAGCATTGTAATATTTGAGTATTATAGTTTTACTGTTACAAGTTCAACACGTTCCTTAGTTGTGGAAACAGACATTTTTAAACAATTGTTTACAATAATTGAGTATTTGGCAGAATTTGTGAATAAAATGACATTTGTAAATTTTTGATTTGTCAGATTATGCTGTCATTACCTTCAAGTTTGAAGAGTAAAATTAGTCAAACAAAACTGATTGTGGTTGTTCAAACAGAAAGAAAAATTACCACCAAATCATCGGGTATCATTTTTACCATGCAATTCCCTATGGCAACAGTTAAAAAACGCCTCATCGTGTAGCGATGGTATGTGCTGTCCGCTGGGGATACCTCCACGATTGATGGATCCCCTCCCAGCAGGGTTGCACTATCGTATTTTACACTCAACTTTTGAACTAATACACTTATAAGAACATATATGTATGTATAAATAACAATTTACTACTTTTTGAGCAACACCTTCTTGCTTAATTGATAGTATATGGTTCTGGGAAACACTTTTAGGGTGACGAATTAAAAGAAAAAGAGTTAAATAACGAATTTCAAATGTTTTAATAGAAAAATAATAAATTCTTCATTTTAGTATTACCGAAAAGTTCGCTCTGGAAAGAAAAGAACCAAACACTTAATTAAAGATTAATAATGCCTGGGACCTCCTCTAGCTCTTATGACCTCCTGGCAACGTCCTGGGATGCTGAGGAATATTTTGTCATTCTTTCCAAACGGCAGATTGGAGTTGATAGTGATTGTTTGGATCTATACCTCGCGATATTGCTCTCTTCAAAAAATGCATTGATTTGTCTTGTTCTATGAGGATGCACGTTATCATCAACAAACACAAAACCATCGCCTATTTCATTAGCAAATGACAACACTACAGATTGTAATACCTCACTAAAATACCTGACACTATTCATTGTAGCATTTTCAAGCATAATCAATTCAGTACGATGAGTCGCAGAAATACCTCCACAAACAGTAATTGAACCACCTCCATAAGCTTGATGGTAGGTAACTCTAACTCTTTCATCTGAGCTATGGAGACGCTCTTTAGTTTCGTGACTGAATAAACAACAACCCCAATCTTTAACATTCCAATTTGCATGTTAATGTGCCCATTCTATCAACAATAGGCATTTCTTAGAAGATTTGGATCTTAAATTTATCGCATGGAGCCTTCTTCTTACTGTTTTAGTGGATACTTGAATACCTGTTGCACTCAGTAACTAAATTTGGAGTGTTCTTGCAGTAGAAAATTTATTCCTTCGGCACTGAAACGTATTAAAATGATCCTCCCTGACTGTTGTATTGCGATTTCGCCCTCCGCCACCTCCTCTATGTTGGCGAGATCCAGTATCATTAAAGCGCATTCGAGCTCTTCTGATCACATTGTGGCTCACATTGAAATAGGCAGCAACAGTTCTTAACGATGCGCCAGTCATAAGCATTCCCATAGTTTGGCTCATTTCTTCAATACTTAAACGCCATCTCTAAAATGCAGTCAACCAGTCTGCATTAAAACTTATTCGAGAAATTAGCAAAAATTCTGTGTAGTACTACTTCCATACCATGTTCAGATTACACACAGTGTGCTCGTCATTTTTTTCCATGAGTGTATATCTGCGCTTTCGTTCTATTTATGCAGAGATTATCGTCGTTTTATCGCAGATGTTAACTTGAGGTTGGAGAGAGTGGTTACAGGAAATTGAAATAACAATATTTTCCCTCTCTCTTGATTGTTTCCGAACGCATAAACTGTGTATTACTCGTACACTTATCTGTTATAATCAGTTTGTATGCAGTTGATTTAGTTCTCTCTAGGTAGTGCCTACGTAACGTAGATCTCACTGCTTGCTCTTACCGAATCTTCTGATCTGATTGTGTTAAAAATTTATGAGGAGGACCCTCACAATTTAAGTCGATAATATCGGCGTCTTACGCTAGTGACGTAGATACCTACGTAAATCCCGCAAGAAATTGTACGTTTCAGGATCTTATATGGTACCTGGATATTGTATTGTATAGCCTGTTTATTAAGGTAAAAATTTAGTTATTGTCTGGAAAGAAAACTAAACAATACAACTAACAAGTAGGTTTTTAGATATAAATCCGTATATTCTATTCTAAATATTTTTGATTAACTTCAGCATTTTTTTCCTTATTTGATGACCATTCATAATCTTCCTCACGCCTAGGTGGGGTATCTCTTTCCTCCTTCTTCGCGCAACATATGAAACATCCCATCATTAAAGGACGGAGTGTAGAACGAAGCTGCGGTTGGGTACCATAGATCGTCGAGAAGTTTATGAAACCATTGGCAACTATTAGAAACATACTGAAAGGAAACACTACCCATTCGGACTCATTGTCCGTCATATACATAATCCACCAAACGCTAAATACGTAACTGCTGACAATGAACGAGAAAGCCATTAATAGTCTCAAGCAGGGCTCTCCTTTTTCTTTTTCTCCTTCTTCTTGCCCCCTTCTTCCTTCTTCTTCTCCTTCTTCTACTTCCCATTCTAGGTGTGTGTGATCAATGTGTTTGCGAATACATGTGTTTGGTTGTGCTCCGTTTGAGTAGTTATTTTGGTGGTTTAAAAATAGAGTTTTCGATTTTGGATTACACCGTTGCAAAGAGCTAATAGTGTTTCACATTTTGCTTTATTTGGTGCAACCCTGTTATCACCCGTTTAAGCGTTATTTGTAAGTAATTATTATTGATATAGCATATCACTTCACTTTTTCCGTTATAAAAATATATTTTGCTTTTTATATGAACACCTTTTTTGTGGCGGTGTTCTTTAGTATTCATATACAGAGTTATCCCAATTTTGAGTTACAGAATTTATCTCTTCTTTTTCCTTTGTTTTATCATTGTACTTCCTATCCGTTGCCTTACTACCTGTGTATTGTCATATATTAAGTCGCTGTGATCGGCACCTCAGCGTGAAGCGTGTGTCCCTTGTTGCTATTTCCTCTTTCTGCAGTTCCGTTTAGCTCTATTTTTACTTGATTTATTTAAGATGAGTAACTGTGTTAACTGTACGCATCTAATCAAAACTGAATCGTCATCTATACGTTGTGATGGTTGTCAAGGATACTTGCATCCTAACTGCGTTGGTCTATCTGAAACAGACGTAAAAATGACAAGGACTAGATCACGATCTATTAAAGTAGTTTGTAATACCTGCAATGGAAATATGTCACAATTTAAAGATTTGAAATCTCTTATTACATCTATGAAAACCGAATTTACCAATACGCTTCACGAAATAAAGAAAGAATTCGATGAAAAGTTATCCCTATTTAAAAATGAAATCAATGAACAATTGCAAGCGCAAAGAAATGATAGTTTTCGTTTTGAAGAAGTCCTACAGGAATTAAATGACAGACAAGCCAGAAAACAAAACATCATCATGTTTAATGTTCCTGAACAGTCTAATGATGCAGACACAGATACTCGTTCAGCAGCGGAAAGTGTTGAAGTGTCGATTATACTACAATCTATACTTCCTACATTAAATGTCTCGTCCGTGCAATCCTACAGACTTGGTCGCCTTAATTCCTCCGCTTCACATCCTCGACCAATTAAGATAGTGCTGAATAGCGAAAATGAAGTCCGTTCTATTATTAGTACTGCCAAAAAACTTAAAAATACTCAGAAGTATTCCAAAATTGCTATATCATATCACAAAACACCACGACAAGTTGCCGAATATAAGAACCTTAAACTGAAGATGCAGGAGAGAATAAACAATGGCGAAAGAAATCGTAAAATCAAGTATATTCGTGGCACACCTCAGATTGTTTCTTTAAACTAGACTAAATTTTTATTATCAAAATGTGAGAGGAATAAATACCAAAATATCTACATTTTACAACGCTCTCTTATCGTGCGACCTGGATATATTATGTTTATCTGAAACATGGCTAACCGAGAATGTGTCAAATACAGAAATCATCCCAAACAATTACATTGTCTTTAGAAGTGATAGGAATTTGTATGCTCATGGGGTCTCCAGAGGCGGCGGCGTTCTCATCGCTGTTAAGAATTCTTTTAACTGTGTTAGAATAAGTTTGACCAACATTAGTGATAGTGTTCCTCTCATAGATATTGTTGGAATTAAAATTATTTTTAGTAATACCTTCGAACTTTGTATATTTGTACTGTATATTCCCCCTAATTTTTCTTTTGAAAATTATCAATACTTTTTGTCTTTATTTCAATCTGAAAGTTGGATTGCCGATCAAAATGTACTCTTATTAGGCGACTTTAACGTACCATTTTACAATTCAGAACCCACAGATAGTAAAACTTTGATGTTTAAGAATTTGGAGGAGTTTTGTAACTTAACGCAATATAACTCTATAATTAACGTTAACAATCGCTTGTTGGATCTAGTGTTGGCTAATGTAAATTGTAATGTTGAAAGATGTGACTCACCTTTAGTACCAGAGGACGTGCAGCACCCGACATTGCACATTATTGTTGAATGTGGATTTACTGCTATTCACCGTTTTCCAGATAACCAATCGGACAGCCTCGCTTTTAATTTTAGAAAAGCTAACTATCCCTTAATGTATGATCTACTCTCTAAAGTTGACTGGACCTCTATTTATGAAACAGATAACATAGACAAAGCGTGTGGTATCTTTTATGATATACTTCAGAACATATTCAATATTTGTGTACCTAAATATACTAATATCAAACATAAACGCTCATATCCTCCCTGGTTTGATAACAATATAATTAAATGTATTCGAGATAAGTATACAGCCCATAAGAACTTCAAAAAACTGCGTTCTACGTATTATTATGAGAAATTTAAAGACATTAGAAATTTGTGTAAATCGCTTATCAATACTGCCTATCAAAAGTATATTTTAGATATGCAAAATAACTTATTTCAAGATCCAAAGAAGCTCTGGTCATTCGTTTATGGAATTATTTACCGAAATTGTAAAGATTTTACAAATGTTAAATGTCTTTTATTACTTTATTTCTCCTTTGTTAGATCTAAATTAGAATACGGGGCAATTGTATGGTACCCTATATACTATATTCATTCTTCCAACATAGAAAGAGTACAACGAAAGTTCTTAAAATATATTATGTTTGTATCAGACGGTCTTTATCCTGAAAGAGGTTATTGTTATAATGTCATGCTGGAAAGATTTAATTTGATATCGCTTGAAATTAGAAGATTTATTCACAGTATAAAATTTTTATATATTTATTTATTATTTATTTTTATATAATGTACTGCAAGACAAAATAGATTGTATATGGATTGTTAATAGAATTAATTTTAATATTCCTAGAATAACGTCCCGCTATAAGATGACATTTTATATTGATAAAGCAAGATCCAATATGATGTACAGATCGCCAGTCTCTATTATGTGTAATAATTTTAATTTGATTTGCGCTTCTTGTGATATTAATTTTTCATCATTTTCTGATATCCTTGGTATTATAAGAAATATGTAATGTATCCTTTTTCTTTCTCTAGCCATACTTTACCGATTATCTATGTAACTTACAAATATTTTGTATTTTGTATTCGCTTTCAATTTTTAATTTCCTGTATTTGGGTTATGCCTGTTGGAAATAAATATATATTATTATTATATATTATTATTATTATTACTTCTCCTTCTTTTTTGGAATTTTTGCAGCAGTAATAAAATAAGCGTACGATATATATTAGTAGCGCTACAGACGAATATACTATGTAAAAATATCCTATCCAGGATTCCTTTAAGATGTCGGTGCACATTAATGACAGAACAACTGCTTGGCACACAATGAGAATTAGCCACCCTCTTTGTATCATTCTACGGCAGAAGTTCTTACTGTTGATAAATTCGTCGAAGATAAAACATACTACTATAGTTAAGGTAAAAGCTGATAAGATGCTATGTGCTGCTAAGAAGGCTAGAGTCATCGTTTCATTTTTATATACCTCAGGTACGAACGCCATATATATAGGCAATATTGAGTGGAGTAAATTTGCAAAACCCCAATGGACAATAGTATAAAACATATTGAGCTTGAAGCATTCGTGTCTCATGATGCCTATTATCAAGTAGATGTTTTGTTTGTTTGGTATTATCGCAAAAATTGTGTACATTATGTATACTGCTATTGAATTCCATATATATTCTTCATCGTCGTTTTCGTTTCCATCACTATTGTTGCGGATTCCTTGATAACTGCTGTTCCACTTATCATTGATATACATGTTTGATATTGCTAATCTGGAAAAATATTTTATATAAGAGGTGTCACAAAATACTTGTTACAGGTGTAGTTACCTAACGTTGTGTGTCTTAGTTGTTACTTAGTTAGGACATTCACTAATTTTACAATTACAAGCACAAGAACTGTGGATCGCGGACGAATGGCTATTATTTGTGTCAAGATATTTGAATCTAATCTGATTAATATCAATCTGAATTACGTCTTTATCTGAATCTTTATTGGTTCATTATGCAGACATTTATCTATTTAAAATTTTATTAAGTGAGGGACAATTTTAATTTGAGGAGAATAAAGATATGCTAAATCGATCTTTTACATAAATATTTTAGGTAACGTGATAAGTAACTCAGAAATTTCTGCTAGAATATAACCGTCTAGCTAACCTGGTCTTAAAGGATTTATTGATACCTCCCCACCTAAGCGATTCCCTAGAATAAAATGGAGTTATGAAAACACGGTTTGGAATATTGTCTGTGGATGCGTGGGTCCGCCTTTTGGAATGCTTGCTCCACTTTTCATATAAACTGGTGATTGATTAGTGGCAGCCTCATGGACAGAAGAACAAAGAAGGAGTTAAAAAAAAGATATAAAAAAAATTTAAGGTGTGGAACGGGTTTTGCCAGAGCATTTTTCGAGAAACAGCAAAATATGGAAGACATCTTCTTGTATCTTTAATTTTATCTATTTTTTTTCCGACTGCACTCAGCTAAAGGAGCCCCCATGCCGTTTTAGTCCTCTCAGATAGGGATGCACCCAGTCAAAGAAGTCTCCAAACTGGTCAAGAGTTATTTCAAGGACTGTGGACTCGTAATAAACAGGTGATACCCATGTTATATCTGTGGTCAAGAGTTAATTGATTTATTCTGGGATCATCTAATCGCTCGACCTTAAAGTATATCCGCCTCTCCTTATCCGCTGGTTGGATGGAGTTTCCTCTGCACTCCCACAGTTTCTACAGAGGGAGAGAGATACATGTTTCTACTCATAAAAACTAACTTGCGAAGTCTTTTCTCATTTGGGCGGATCCCGAGAAGTTTACGCCGGCAAGTGCATTCCAATACGAACAATGCCTAGCAGCGAGGTCATATCTGACAAAGACTATGGTGCTACCATAGGAATTTCCACGTGTAGGTTCTGGACCCACGAATGGTCGTTAGCTGTCGCCTCTTGTCAGCGATTTCATTGCCTCTGATTCCAAAGCGACTTGGCACCCATCTCAGCGTGATGTTGTGATGTTCAGCCAGTTTTGCAAGAGTCCTATGGCAGTGTAATACCAGCTCGGAATCAAACCTGACAGCCTGTAGCCTGCTCTATGGGCACCCTGACTATCAGATAGGATTTCTACTCCTCCATTAGCCCTTCGCGACACGTTGGTTTTGGACCTATAAATAGTCGTTCGCTGGCACGTCCGCCAGTTTTTCGAGTTTCCTGTGGCAGTCGAGTATCATTTCGGACTCAAACTTTACAGCAGGTAGTTTCAAATTTAATCTATTAGTGTTTTTCGAAAATTAAGGAGAACAAAATTGAAGAAATATCTTGTTAAACTGTTACAATTTTTAGAAGAACTTCGCATACAAGAAAGCGAAACTCGAAAGAAGTAACTCTGACTATATTTGTTTGAACCTAACCGAACAAGATTTTAATATTAATTGTGGGGGCTGCATGGTATATCAGAAATATCGACTTTTAACTCAATTCACGTTACAGCTTAGAGGTATTTAATGCGCTGACTACCTTCAAGAAACTTGCCAATGTTGGTGTCCCTTTTCAAGTTCTTGCGCTTTGCGCTCGAAAACTCTAACTGTCTTTCGAATGCTCTCTCTAAGAAATCCAGGACATTTCTCAGGGAATTTTGACAGAATAGATGGTAGCATAGAGTTACAAAAATAAACTAAATACTCCTACAATATTTACTAATTCGACGGGAGATCTACCAAGATATTATACTCAATAAATAACTTTATGAGTAAACATGGCATATTCGTACCATATACATAGCGGGAGATAGTTCGAACGTTATCGGGCTAAGCATGGGTAGCTGGCTGTAGGTATGAAAGGATACTTGTATTGTAGTATGCAGTCGTGTCGTGTATAAAGATGCCACGATTGGTGAGTTCGCTTAATCATCCAATGGTGAATACAGTGCACAATTTTTTTCTTATAATTTAAATGAAATGCAAGTGTGCTAACATATTCTGAAAGGTCTATGCAGAGAATAATATTTTCTGTATAACTACAGGGTGTCCCAAGTTGAGTGGCCAATTAGAATATTTCCTAAAGTACACCGAAGAGAGCGCTGAAAATTTGATTACCTTGGTTTGTGACCATGCTCTTTTTAAATAAAATAATTTTAAAGATGGCCGACTTCCGGTTATAACGGAAATCGGTAGGAACTTCGTTATTTTAAATGGAATACCCCATATATTAGTGGATTTTTGGATTTTACGCAAAATTTTAGGCTAACTTTCTTAAATAAACCTTATGTCTAAAATGCACCGTTTTTGAATAATTCCACTTTTTTTTTAATTCGACAAGTCATTGCTGGGCGTCATTCGGCCTCTCTCAGACAACGTTTGACTTAGAGCCTTCAAAATTTTCATGATGAGCACTAAGGTCTAATTGTAAATCGTTGTTGGAAAAAAGTCTAAGATCTTACACAGGATGTTCAAAATACACTTGCCAATGTAGACAACTTCATATCTTGGAAAGTCGCGTATTTCAAAGGGAACACCCTGTATTTTACTGGGCCAATAGTTGGGACTTTTTATTCCCTTTTTATCTGTATTTACATTCCCTATACCTAACTCTTAAGGTTTTTGAGTTATTAATGATTTTTATAAAACAGAGAGAATAGTAAGATTAGGCGATCTCGGTGGCCACGCCCAAGGCCCACCACGTCCTATCCAGCGATCTTCAAAAAGTTCAGTGATGTACTGCTTTACCCCATTACAACTATGTGCCGGAGCTCCACCAAGCAGATACCAGCAACTTCTGTAGACATTTAGCGGTAAGCTGTCTAAAAACTCCGTTACAACCGTCCGCAAAATTTCTATGTACATTTCTGAATTTAAATTGTCGTCGTAAATAAAATAACAACATTTGTTGCCCATCAAACAAGATTTATTTTGGAATCCTCTTTCCCTAATTACGTGGGGATTTTCGTGGAACCAAAAATGGTAATTATGCCTGTTGAACACACCTTCGTGAGAAAATTTGGATTCGTCTGCCCAAATTATCTTTTGTAAAAAAGTTACGTCTTCTTGCTGGGCCACCATAAGCATTTCACACAACTGCACTCGATGCAATCTGTTTGTAGGTTGTAGTGCATGCACAGTCACAAATTTGAAGTTGTGTAGCTTATGGTTTCTCATAATCCTGTGTATGGAAGAGCGTGGAATGCCTAAATCGTGTTCAGCGGCTCTGGTTGATGCTCGTGAAAACGCTTCAAAATAAGCCAAAACCGAAACTTCATTATCTTCACTCCCAGTAACCGGAGCAGATGTAGCTTTCTTTATTTTAACGCTAGCAGTTGTTGGAAAATTGGTCAAATATCTTCTCAATTTTTTTTTCTGTCATCGGTGGTAGCTGAGGGTAAGTTTCATTAAAGTTTCTGCATGTTCGAGCAACCATTCTATTACACTGTCCATGAATAAAAAACAAATGTAAAATTTCTTTGTTTGAATAATTGTAATTATCCATCATGGTTATTTTTTTTAATGTGTGGTGGGTGCTTAGTTGCAGTGACTTCGTAAGCTGTATCTCTTGTCTGGCTCACTGCAACTCTCGCGGTGTAGTTTTTGTGTGTGTAAGTTGTGTTCAATTGGCTTTGTGACAGCATCATATCGCCTTTTATGATGCCGCGCTGTTAATCACTTTGCTCCCAACAGCGAATGGCAAGTCGATCCGGGATTAAACTCTCTGAAAAAATGTCACCGTCCCTCCAGAGAATTGAACCCCGGCGCCTATCGTCCTCTCACAACGATAGTCAGCCGCCTAACCACTGCGGCCATCGACCCGTTATTATTATTATTTGTATTATTATTACTCAGTGTATCGTAATCAAGCAGTAAAAACAAATTAAAGGAACAACTATTAAATTAACAATAACACTCTTGGTAATTATCAGATTAGTTTTAGAGTATTTGTTTTATTGGAAATGTCATTTTATGATTCATGGCAACTTTGTTTTTTTCAAATCTCAGTCTGTTTTATAAAAATCATAAATAACTCAAAAACCTTAAGAGTTAGGTATAGGGAATGTAATTACAGATCAAAAGGGAATAAAAAGTCCCAACTATTGGCCCAGTAAAATACAGGGTGTTCGCTTTGAAATAAGCGACTTCCGAAGGTATGAAGATGTCTACATTGGCAAGTGTATTTTGAACATCTTGTGCAAGATATTAGACAACAACGATTTAAAATTAGACCTTAGTACTCATCATAAAAATTTTGAACGCTCTAAGTCAAACGTTGTCTGAGAGAGGCCGCAAGACGCCCAGCAATGATTTGTCGAATTAAAAAAAGGTGGAATTATTAAAAAACGGTGCATTTTAAACATAAGTTCCTATCAATTTCCGTTATAACCGGAAGTCGGCCATCTTTAAAATTATTTTATTTAAAAAGACCATGGCCAGAAACCAAGGTATCCAAATTTTCAGCGCTCTCTTCGGTGTACTTTAGGAAATATTCTAATAGGCCACTCAACTTGTGATTAAAATTTATTTAACAACAAAATTACAAAAGCAACTTTTACAATTGTCTAAAAATAAACAATATCTTAAAATATAAGTTTTCTATTACATATTTTGTTCAGTCGAAGATCTTCTCGTACGTAGCTCTTCATTATGACCTTCATCTTTAGGTGATACATCTCTTTCACACAACTTTCTACAAGGACATAAACAAGTTGATATTATTTTTTGTAGTGTAGAACGAAGCTGCTTTTGATATAGGAATACTAAGACGAAATTCAATATACCATTGCACACTATTGTTATTAGACTTATACCTAATAATGACACTTTCCAAAAATCCACCCAATTGACTTCAATCACATTCATAATTCTCCAAACGGTAAACAAGTAACTGCTAACAATAAACACGCCAGACATCGATACTCTAAGGCGGAAAGTTTCTTCTTCAGAGCCTTTGCTGCAGAAATAAAGTAAGCGGACGATAAATATTAGTAAGGCTATTGACGAATACGCTATGGAAACATATGTTATCCAGAATTCATTTAGGATGTTGGTGCACACTAGTGACAGAACAACCGCTAGGCATACACTGAAAAATAGCCAAGTACTTCGAATCATTCTGCGGCAAAAGTCCTTACTGTTGATAAATTT
Source organism: Holotrichia oblita (assembly GCA_023690525.1). Taxonomy (NCBI): domain Eukaryota; kingdom Metazoa; phylum Arthropoda; class Insecta; order Coleoptera; family Scarabaeidae; genus Holotrichia; species Holotrichia oblita. The sequence continues at coordinate 101,664,889 of CM043020.1, forward strand.
GTCGAAGGCGAAACATATTGCTATATTCAAAGTAAAAGCTGATACGATGCTGTGTGTTGCTACGAAAGCTAGAGTCATCGTTTCGTTCCTATATGCAGCAGGTACGTACAGTAAATATGTGGGTAATATTGAATGGAGTAAATTTGCAAAACTCCAATGGACAATAGTGTAAAACATATTGTGTCCGTAGAATTCGCGTTTACTGCAAGCTATTATCAAGTACACGTTGTACTTGACGATTAGTAGCCCAGCAAATGTAAAGATTATAAATATTTCTATTGGATACTGTACCTCTTCATCATCAACATTTTCGTGTTCATTACTATCGTTTCGATTTCCTTCATCATTGCTGTTCCAATTGTAATTTAAATACATACTTAATATCGTTAATCTGTAAATATATTTTATATAAGAGAAGTTATCAAATTTTTTTACAGGTGTATTTACCGAAAATTGTGTTTCTGAGTTGTTGGTTGCGTGTTACTTGTTCTTTGACGATCACACAAAACACTATATTAAGTACTAGATACTGCCGTAGAATTACTTTTGTTAATCTAATCTGATTAATATTTAAATTGCAACTACGTCTTTATCTGAAGATTTATTAACTCATTATGCGGATATTATCTATTTATAATATTATTAAATGGAAAATTTAAATTTTCGGTCAACCTTTGAGTTGCTGCTTACTTGTAGTTATGTAACACTTTGTAATGGACAAGTTCGATAAGTATAGGTAATCAGTCTCATTTGACGCTTTAGGACCTCTCTCGGAACACACTGTCATTACATTTTGCAAAAATATAATAAATATGTTACGTTTCGGAACATGTTTCGTTGCAAACTATCGAAGAAGACGCCTCAGCAGGGCCTCAAAAATGATCAACTAGAGGTTGCAGAATTAGCGTGACGGGGAGATGAAACATCGTTGTGCTTGCTAGATTATTATCATTAAGAAAGTAACAATGACGGTTTAAACACTAAATGTGTTATCGAATAATACTGATGTTGTTATTCGTATTCAGTATTTTTTGGTTATCGAATAATTTCACTTGTCCTACGAGTCTCGTGAAATTAAGTTTTGATAATGTGTTTCGTAGAAACACACGTGAATAATTACGATTCCACTCGTATTGTATTATACGGGGTGTCTCTAAAAGGTGCGGAAAAAAACACTACCACATATTTCTGAGGGCAAAATATGGCGATCTAACCCAACTTACCTCAGTCCAAAAGTGGATGCTTTCGGAGATACGGAGTGTCAAAAGTTCAATTTGGTTTTAGTTTTTTATAAATTATTTCTGTATATTGTCAGAATATTCGGGTAGGGAGGGTTTCGTGGGGTAAAAAAATTAAATCTGCTCTAATTTTCATTGCAAAATGTAGAGGGCGCCACCTGCGGCATATTGTATCCATTTAAAACGTAATAACAGTTTTGAGACACACTGTATTTAACTTCTAAATAAAAAATCTTATTCTCCGATGTTTTTTACCTAGAAAACGTATACCTGGTAGGAGTTGACTGGAGCAGCCGTTTATGAGTAATCTGGATATAAAAAATTCAGAAATTCATTTCTGAGGGCAAAATATGGTGATCTAACCCAACTTACCTCAGTCCAAAAGTGGATGCACCATTGCATTGAATTAAGTAGTAAGTAAAGTAAATGTGATTTTATTTATTTCGAATAAAAACAGTCAACAAGAGAGTTATGAACAAAAGCAGTTAATTAAATGCTTTCAACAACTGCTCAAACTGGCCTCCATTTTCGTGTGTACAAAGATTAATACGTCGTAAAAAATTAAACTGAACTCTCTGGAGCATTTCCTCATCATTTCTCAAAGTGTCAATTCCAGTTTGAATACGTCCCTTTAATTCATCTTCATTATACAGGGTGGGGAGAAATTGGTGTAAGAGCTGCACATAACAGTATTCTTCATTCAATTCTGAGTGAAAAGTTTTAATACTATTAGTGTGTATCATCCATCGTGTGCCTTCGGAAACCGCTTGAAAAAAACATACATTTGGCAACAGAGTTGTATGTATGTACCTATAACACTAAGATTGTATTGATTTGCGCTGTAATTGAGGGTGTACAGAAACCTATTGTATGAAGTTTGGTACTGTTAATGTTATTGTACTGTAATAAATGGAAAAACAACGCTTTTTAATTCAATAAGTACTTATTTATCGAAACAAAATTAACTTCGAAAGTATTTTTTTATTTAAAAATTACAATTACAATTTTTATCGTACGCTTATCACATTGTGTTATTGCCTTATATGTTGAAATTGAAAGCCGTCAGTTTCAAGGCATAGTTGCAGCCTTCGCGGTATAGTTTGAATTACTCGTTCCAATATTTCTGTCGTAATTTCTAACACTGCTGCCTTTATTCGCTCCCTCACTTCATCAGCATTTAAGGGAGGCGTAACATATACTTTTTCTTTGATAAAACCCCAAGCAAAAAAATCTAATGGATTAAGATCGGGTGACCTAGCCGGCCACAATATTGGACCACCACAACCAATCCATCTATTTGGAAAATGTTCATTTAGCCACTCTCTAACAATAACAGCATTGTGAGCAGGCTCCCAGGTGTCTTAAATTCAGTGGCATATCATCCAAAACTTCTTGTAAAACATTGAGGTATCCAGCAGCATCTAAACGGTTCGGAAGGTAAATTGGTCCAGTGACTGCATGATCTATTATGCCTAACCAAACGTTGAGAGAAAACCTTCTTTGGTGACCATACTCACGAAATTGGTGCGGATTTTCGTCTGCCCAATACTGAATGTTATGAGTGTTAAAGACTCCATCTCTATTAAACACGGATTCATCGCTCCATAGAAAACCTTCTTCGTCGCGAATTCTATTTAAAATCGTGTTGCAGAAACACGATCGGTGAATGTTGTCATTTTTATAAAGAGGTTGAACTCTAACAACATGAAATGGCTTTAGCAGGTTCTCTTTTAAAACTGAGTGAACGGTTTTGTAGCTTGGGATATTCATTGTAGCAGCTAACTGTCTAGTGCTAGTTGAGGGGTCCACGGAAACTGCGTCTAAAATCTGCTCTCCAGCTTGGATAGTGCGTCTCCGTTTTGGTCTACCAGCATTTCGATAATTTGCTTTTACCGAATCCGTTTCCCGAAGACGTTGGTTCAACCGTCGAAATACCTCCGGTGTAGGATGTCTCTGGTTTGGAAAACATACACGATACTCATGCCCAGCCTCATCCCCATTTCCATTACATGCACCATATATCAGGTGCATACTCAATAAATGAAAAATCCATTATAAATTAACGAAATAAAAACTAAAACGCGCAAAAAACCGAACAAGGAACTAAATAAACACTGAAATTAATAAACCTACTACTATTTTGAATAACAGAAAATATGTAGGTACTAGAAATTATTATTTTGAATGAGACAAAAACATGTAAGGATGACAATTAAATTTGACAACGCGAAATATGTATGTCAACTATTTTTATTAATAAAATCTAACAAGGTAACCTATCATGCTATTTTAAATCGTTTTAAATACTGCATTCACAGTACTATGTTGCCATATATATTTAAAGTAAAAATATGGACATAAAGAAATGTTAAAAACATCGTTATAATGCGAAAGGATAGTAGTTATGAAAAACTAATCTGTAAAGTACCACATTATTTAACTTTCTTTTCTTTTAACAACAAAGGGATAGTTAAAAATGCGCGGTTAATAACTCCAAAACTGAAACTTTAGAGACTTCGTGTAGACGCAGGATGTAATATAGAAGATTTTCGGATTAAGATAAACAGCTAAGAATTTAACAAAGAAAATCGCCACGTGCAGATCTTACGCGAATTTCTCCCCACCCTATATACTGGTCTACGAGTAGAATACACAAGGGTTTTCAAAGCTCCCCATAAGAAGTGATCCATCGGCGTCATGTCAGGGGATCGAGCTGACCAATTTGCGGGGGCATCATTGCCTCTACCTATCCATCTATTTGGATACTGTTCATTCAAATAATTACGTACGTTTAATGTAAAATTCGGAGGAGCACCGTCATGCATAAACCACATTCCTCTTCTATGTTCCAACGGTAGGGGATCTAACAAGTCTGGTAAATCGTTTTGAACAACTTCCAAATAATTTTCGCCATTTAGCCGAGGTGGTAAAATAACAGGACCAATTATGAATGTGTCTATAATTCCTGCCCACACATTAATTTTAAACTCATGCTGATAATGGGTTACTCTAGTCACATGAGGATTCTCTTCAACATAGACATGTTCATTGTGCAAATTAGTAATGCCACGCCTTGTAAAACTGGCTTTATCTGTGAATAAAATTTTGCGTGTAAAGTGCCTATCATGATTTCTGTGTTCTTGAATAAACCGGCACAAACCTAGGCGTGCTTCAAAATCATGGGGTAACAGATCATGTACCCGTTGAACATGAAATGGGTGCAGAAGTTGTTCTCTAGTCACTCTATTAACAGTATCTTTGCTTACCTTTAAGCCCAATCGTCTACTGCTGAGTTTTGGATTTTCCTCAATCCGATCTAAAATATCTTCCTCAACCTCCGGAGTCCTTACCGTACGTGCATGACCATAATTAATAGAAACAGGCGCAAACCTACCCGTTTCACGAAGACGTCTTTCAACTGCCGCAAAGGTTTTATGGTTTGGTGTGCGGCGATTCGGAAATCTTTCTCTGTATACTCGGCAAGATTGTAAACTATTTCCTTGGCAATATCCATAAACCAATAACATATCGGTCATTTCTTCGTTGGTATAATGTACGGCCATAATGAAAATAAATTTGCAAATATTTGGTAATTCACCGACACTTGCTGATTCTCTTTCACGAAATTTCAGTCTTTAACAATGTATGCTCTTTTTTTGATTCGATTTAACGTCAATTTTTAGTGACAGTTATTTTATTGAAACGCTTTCTCTTCAAATTGTGTCCAGTTGAAGCCACATACGGAATAATTTTTTTATATCCAGATTACTTATAAACTTATAAATTCTAGGTAAAAAACATTGGAGAATAATAATTTTTATTTAAAAGTTTAATACAGTGTGACTCAAAAAAGTTATTACGTTTTAAATTGATACAATATGCCGCAGGTGGCACCCTCTACATTTTGCAATGAAAATGAGAGCAGATTTAAATTTTTTACCCCACGAAATCCTCCCTACCCAAATATTGTGACAATATACCAATTATTACAGAAATTATTTATAAAAAATTAAAACCAAATTGAACTTTTAACACTCTGTATCTCCGGAAGCATCCACTTTTGGACTGAGGTAAGTTGGGTTAGATCGCCATAATTTGCCCTCAGAAATGTGTGGTAGCGTTTTTTCCGCAGCTTTTAGAGGCACCATGTACCGCTGTAGCACCTAGTTTACGAGAAATCCTTCTTATATATATATATATTATACATATACGAGGGAGCGTTTTTATATTCGCGGAATGGGGGATAAGGGGTGGAAATAAAAAACCCAAATTATTTTTCTTTTTCAATATATTTACCTGCAAGACGGATACATTTTTCACATCTTTCAATTAATTTATTTATACCCTCATAAAAAAATGATTTCCCTTTATCTGCAAAATACGCCGAAACTGCCTCCTTGACTTCATCATCGGCAGTAAATTTTTTACCCCGCAGCTCTTTTTTCATTTTCGGAAACAGGTAATAATCACTCGGGGCCAGGTCTGGGCTGTAGGGTGGGTGATTCACAATTTCGAAGCCCACCTTATGCAGGGCAGCTAACGCAACGCGGCTCTTGTGGACGGGCGCGTTGTCGTGCAAAAAGCAGAACACCTTTCGTCAATTTTAGCCCATCTTTTCTCTTTAATGGCTTCTTTTAGTCGCTCTAATATTGAAGCGTATTATTCTCCGGTTATAGAAACATCTTTATCTTTATAATTAATCAACAATATTCCTTCCGAGTCCCAAAATACCGTCGCCATGAGTTTCCCAGCTGATTGTGACACTTTAAATTTCTTGGGAGGTGCTGTGCCCTTTTTTTATGCCACTGCATGGAGTCTTGTTTGGACTCAGGTTCATAATGATGAACCCAAGTTTCGTCTCCAGTAACAATTCGACTCAATACACCATCCTTGTTTTCATTACAGAGGTCCAAAAATGCACGCGAACACTCTACGCGCTGTTGTTTTTGCGGCGGCGTGAGCATTCTCGGCACCCATCTTGCGCTGACCTTAGACATGCCGAGATGATCGTGTAAGATTTTAAAAATTGTTGTATCGGATACTCCAATCATTTCTGCGGGTTGTTTCTTCTTTAGTCGAGCAACTTCGAGTACAATTTTTTAAACTTTTTGGATAAGTGCTGGCGTGGTCACCTCAATGCTCCTGCCCGGCCTTGGGTCGTCTTCAAGGGATTCCCTTCCTTGTTTAAATAAACTATGCCACTTGTACACCATGGTTTTTCCTGGACAAGTGTCGCCGTAAACCAATGACATCTCTTTAATTATGGTCGCGACTGATTTTCCTTGCCTGGTAAGGAACTTTCATAGATATTTCACTTTTCACTCCCGATTATGTTACTTGGTTGACGATAGCTCAAAGACTAACTGTCTAATAACAATGAAACTTCGTATTTCTACTAATTATGAGTCACTGCACAGGCCACGCCCCCAATGCGCCTAATCACCCCCTACAACCCGCATATTCCGCGAATATAAAAACGCTCCCTTGTAGTATGGGTAGTTTCTCGACCGAAAACTAGTTAGGGAGAAAGGAAATAAATCCAAAAATAGTTTGGGGAATGCGGCCTCCACATAAATGAAGTATTATTTAATATTTTGTGTTTCCTTCATTGTTTTCAATAACAATACGTAGCCGTTGTGGAATGCTGTTCACTAAGTATTTTAAGAGACCCTGTGGTAACAGCTCCCATTGGTTTCTGAGTTCATTTAAGAACGTTTCACGGTGTTTTTCTAGAAGTTTGTGGAGTTTTATCATTATGAATCGCCCAAAGATGTTCAAAAATGTTTAAGTCGGGTGACTAGAGCAGTCAGCAAGTTGAGCATCAGCAAAGTATTGCATAGCAAGCTTTTTTATGCTTAGGGTCGTTATCTTACATGAAAATAAATTCTTCCAACCCCATTCCATCAACGGAAGCTTGTAGATTTCCCTGTAGGAACGTTACGTAGGCTACCCCAGTCAACCTTCTTTGTAATGTAAAAAGTCTGTCTGTATAGCTAGATGACTAAATGTATTTAGAATGAATAAGATCGATTATAACAATCTTAGAAGCGAGAATATATCGTCTAAGATAATCAATTTAACTTGATGGAGATCTGATACACAAATGTTCTCATTTTAAGTAGTTTTAAGATGTACATACCTAGATAGGATAGGTCACAACAAATACAATAAATTACGCAAGATTAGGAAATACAAGCTATTCTATAATTTTTATTACAACTAATTTAACAGGATATACATTATATAGGATTCTAATATAGTGTTAAATGAATCAGCTTTTTTTAGCGTAGCTGTTAGAGTTCCAGTACCGATGTTCCAGTCCAGTAACTATTTGTTGACTGCTCCTAATCATCTCCATATTTAGGTAGCAGATCTCTTTCCGGCTTCTTTCTGCAGGGCATGCAATATTTTCTTATTAAATCATTAAATATAGGCCCAAACTCCTTTACATGACAGTCAATGATGCAGATGTTTAGGAAACCATTACATCCAATTGTACTTAAACTCATACAAAGTATTCCTAATTTTATTCCATCACTAATTTCTGGAATTAGGACCATAATCCACCAAATGGTAAATAAGTAATAAATATTCTCATGCGATACGATTTGTCTTTAAAGCCTTTGCAGCAGAAATAAATTAAGCGTACGATAAATATTAGTAAGGCTACGGACGAATATGTTATGTAAACGCATGCTATCCACAATTCTTTTAAAATGTTGGTGCACACTAGTGACAGAATAACTGCCAGACATACGATGAAAAACAGCCAGGCACTTCGTATCATTCTACGGCAGAAATCTTTACTGTTAATAAATTTGTCGAACATGAAAAATATTGCCAAATTTAAGGTAAAAATTGAGACGATAGTAGATGTTGTTACGAAGGCCAAAGTTAACATTTCAGTTCTATACTTCTTAGGTGAGTATAGCATATATAGGGACAATACTGGATGGAGTAAATTTGCAAAACTCCAATGGACAATAGTATAAAACGTATTATGCTTGTAGAATTGGCGTTTTTTGAAAGCTATTATCAAGTAGACATTTTTCTTGAGGAATAGTATCATAAACAATGTTATAAATAGCTGAAATGCTAATGGCAAAGGTGTATCTTCTTCATCATCACTTTCGATTCCATTACTACTATTGCGACCTTGATCAAAGTTGTTCCACTTATCATTGATGTACATATTTGATACTGCTAATCTGGAGGTGTAATTTTTATAAGAGAGGTCATAAAATATTTTTTTTATAGGTGTACTTACCGAACGTTGTGTTCCTTAGCTGTTACTTGATGTTCTTGGGACGTCCACTAACTTCACAATTACAACCACAAGATACAATATTAAGAATTGACTATCACGGCCGAATGGCTATTATTTGTGTAGAGATATCTGAATCTAATCTGGTTAATATGTAAATTAGAATTACATCTTTATCTGAAGATTTATTAGCTCATCACGTGAGGAACAATTTTAATACGAGGAGAATGATAATATGCTAGATCAATCTAGATTTAATTGTGAAAGAAAGGTTGCACATCAGATATAGAAGACAAATTGTTCGTGAAACCACAAGACATTTTCCTGCCATCTCTTCACATCAAACTTGGCCATATCAAAAACTTCGTCAGAGCGTTCAATCGTGAAGTATTGGCAGGACATTCTTCAAGAAGTTGTAGCAGAGCACTCTCTCAAACGAGGATAGAACTCTGTGTAAAATCTCGGAAGCTCTTAGGATCATCAAGAGAAAGAAATCGAATGTTTCAAGTTCTTATATTGGATTTAGTTGATTTTGAAAATTTATCTATTGACTGGAAAGAAAAAAATTATACTAATATTTTCTTTTATTAATTATTATTGCTGTAAATAACAAATATATCGACTAACATTATTTTATATTACTAAAAAATATTTTAGCAACAAATATACTTGTATTTTCAATTCAAAAGTGCAGCTGTCTTTGATTACCAGGTTCCCTAGCGACTTCTTCATTATTTGATGGCCGTTCATTATCTTCATGTGTAGGTGGAGCTTCACTTTCCTGCCTCTTTCGGCAAGGTAGTAAACATCGCGTTATTAAATGGCTGAATATAGGACGAAACCGCATTTCAAACCTGTACACTAAGAAGACGTTTATGAAACCATCGCTAGTATGCGATGGTTTCATAAATAGACTCAAAACTAATATTGCTAATTCTAAATCACTGTCGATTATGTTGGTAATCCATGAAATGGTAACTAAGAAACTGCTGACGACAAACACGCCAGACATTAATACTCTAAGGCGAAAAGTTTCTTCTTCAGAGCCTTTGCTGCAGAAATAAACTAAGCGGACGATAAATATTAGTAAGGCTATTGACGAATATGCTATGTAAACGTATGCTATCCAGGATTCCTTTAAGATGTTGGTGCACACTAATGACAGAACAATTGCTAGGCATACGATGAAAATCAGCCAAGTGGTTCGTATCATTCTACGGCAGAAGTCCTTACTGTTAATAAATTTGTCGAAGACAAAACATACTGCTATATTCAAAGCAAAAGCTGATACGATGCTATGTGTTGCTAAGAAGGCTAGAGTCATCGTTTCATTCCTATATGTCTTAGGTACAAACGACATATATATAGGTAAGATTGAGTGGAAGATATTGGCAATACTCCAATGGACAATACTATAATACATATTGAGTTCGTAGAATTCGCGTTTCCTGAAAGCTATGATCAAGTAGATATTTTGCTTGATCAGTACTATTCCAAAAAGTGCAAACAGTATGTAGACTATTACTGGAAACCATACATCTTCTTCATCATCGTTTTCATTTCCAGTATTGTTGCGAATCCCTTCACCAATACTGTTCCACTTATCATTGATATACATATTTGATACTGTTGATCTGGAAATATATTTTATATAAGAGAGGTAATAAAATATTTTTTTATAGGTGTATTTACCAAACGTTGTGTCTCTCAGTTGTTACTTGATGTTCTTCGGACGTTCACTAACCTCGTAGGTACAAGCACAAGATAAATATGTATCGCGGACGAATGGGTATTGTTTGTGCAAAAATATCTGAATCTAATCTGATTAATATCTCAATTGTAATTAAGTTTTAATCTAAACGTGTATTAGCTTATTGTCCAGACATTATCTATTTAAAATATCTTTAAGCGAATGATATTTTGGATTAATCTTAACTGTTGCAACTCTTATTTTCTGTTATAATGTATCAATGAATCTATATAATAGGGTCTCCAAGTTTTTATTTATATTGTGTTCTACAGTTGTACATAATATTATGTTTTAAATGGGACACGTTGTAAAATATGTTATTTATAGCTACATAGAAACAATAGCTACAATAAAATGACGTGAGAAAGTCGTGCTGATTGATTGGTTTTATGGTTATATAAATGCTATTCATACTAGCAAGTTCAAGTGTGTTGTCATCAGATTCATCAACATCAGGTCCTCCTTTACCATGGCCGCCAACTAGATTATTGATCAGAAGGGCACAGCAGATACTGAAAGTTCAGATTTTAGCACAAATCCACAGGTCAAAACTAGTCCAAAGTCCAAGAAATTCGCGACTCACCTCAAAGAGTTTCTGGAGGAGATGTGGTGGCATATGATTTATATTGCCCCATAAGAAGGAAGATCTCGAGAGCCGTCAATATACAGGGTGCGGCAACAAACCGGGGACGGAAGATTACACCCTTATTTGAAAGTTTGTCAAATATTTAGTCGTCGGATATTCTTCCGCACAATCAACTGCACGTTTTAAAAATATTTTGTTTTATACAGGGTGTTCCAGATTGAAATGCCAGACTAAAGTTGCATTTTTTTTAATGCAACACCCTGTATATTAATAGAGAAAATGATCCGCGCTTGAAAGCTGGTTACAACGATATAATGTTATACATATATAATGTTATGATTTTACTTGGTAAATTGATACATTTCAGTAAGCTATTCTGCATAGGGAAAAACAAAAGATTCGAAACCAACAGAGCAGAATATTTTTTACTAGTATGGACTGTCGTTACTATGTGAAATAAATTCTCCAACTGATCGCTTTATACAGGGTGTTCACAATTTTGAAAAATCGAAGAAATCTCGAAATTTTTAAATGGAACACCCTGTATATTTTTTGCTCATTGGAAAGCCCTTTTACTACGCTTTCTATTGATACCTCATTTGATGGACCTAGGATAGATCATTTTCTAATTATTTCTTTTTAAAGTTGAATTAATGAGAAATGCTTGTATTTTTAGAAGTTAATTTGCATTTCAAACCTACTGTAACATCGGATATTCGACAAATAATCCATAAATGGTCTATAACAAGAAGAAACTCCATTTAATATGAGAAACAATTGATTAGTGTAATCTTGCGTCCCCGCTTCGTTGCCGGACCCTGTATATACCTCATTCAATATAAACAGTTAGCTAATTGAAGTGACCATTTTAAGCAAACTTGTATTTTTTAGTGTAGTGTTTACATTATAAGCCCGAGATTTTTTTTTCAGTAGTGTTAGACAGAAATTACTGTTTTTATTTTAATAATAGATTTGGTATGTTTATGTTTTAAACAATTAAATCATCGAGATATACAAAACAGAAATCGTAGTTTAAACCTGACATATCAATTTTTTATTTAAACTGCTGCCTTTACACTATTTTGATGCTTTCAATGAATAAGTGGCGCCATCAAGTGTCAAAATGTAGTGACATTTGTCATTTTTTTATTATTTATACAGGTTATTATTTATAATGGTCATTATTCGTACTGGTTATTATTTATACTGGTCATTTTTCATACTGGTTATTAGTTATACAGTAGACTCCCTCTAGTCCGTACTCTGATGGTTCAGACGCATTATGGATGTGGTTCATGCAGGAACGTAGAAGAGAGACTTCTTAAATGGGCTGATTTTAAAAGAAAAGGCCATACTTCTTCATTCGAAACTTGGAAATAAAGGAACCTTCTTGGCAAGCGATGGGTGGCTAACAAAATGGAAAAACCGCCATGGAGTACACTTCCTTGGAGTGTGTGGGGAGAAGTTCTCAGCAAACCAACCGGCAGCTAGTGATTTTTCAGAAAAATTTAAGCGTATTATTGATCGTGGAAAACTAACCCCAGAACAAGTGTGACGGGGGCTCAACTATAAACTTTTGCCCAAAAAAACCTTTGCCAGTTCTCAAGAAAAGTCTGCATCGGCCTTTAAAGTTAATAAAGAAAGGATCACTATCGCTTTATGATCAAACGCATCTGGGACACACAAGATGCCTCTATTCGTGATTGGGAAGTCTGCCAAACCCAGAGCGTTTAAAAACATGAACTGTTCTAGCCTTCCAATGTATTATAGGTCACAAAAATCTGCCTGGATGGAGTGTGCTATTTGTTTAAGGAGTGGTCTGTGATCAAATTTGTTCCGAGTCTAAAATAACATTTTTGACATCTTTGAATTTGCCGATTAAAGCAGTGCTACGCATCTAGAGGAAGATCTCGAATGTGAAGGTCACAGTGGAATTAAGCTTTTGTATATGCCACCTGCCCATGGACCAAGGTGTCATTGAATATTGTAAGAGGAAATATCGAAGGGCGCTTCTCTCAGAAATTTTGGGTAAAATGGATAGTGATGACAGTGCAGGCCTCATCTAAACGCTTAAAACGATTAACATTAAGAATGTAATTTATATGGCTGCTAAATCTTATGGTGAAATCCCGTCAACTACGATCTCTTCTGTGTTGTCTTCGCTAGCCATACCTTCTTTGTCTGTCGCTCTTCCTCCGTGCGTATTACATATCCAAACCACCTCCTTTCACCGCTCTCAGATATTTAATTTCTATAGCCTGTATTCAGCTCTTCGTTTGATTATTCAATATCCAGCTTTCACATCCATATATTAGGATTGGTTTAAACACTGTATTATAAATGGTTATTTTAGTTTTTTTCGATATTTCCTTGTTTCTTATAAATGTGCTGTTTAGTGCGTAGTAGAGCTTCGTTGTATTTTCTATTCTACTGTTTATCTCCATGTCTTCTTTTACATCTTTATGTATGTTTACTCCTAAATACCTAAATGTGTGTACTTGTTCTATTGCTCTTCCATCTATTTCTATTTTTACTTTTGCGTCGTTTTTTCCTATTGCCATCACTTTGGCCTTATCGATGTTTATTTTCAAATTTCTCTTTTTTAGCGCTGCGTTTCAATGGTTTAAGTTTATTTCCAAATCTTTTTCGTTCTTTGCATATACTAGCAAGTCTGCACTACTACCTGCATGTTCCTGTAATTTACTTGCAGTTTTTTAGTAACCATTTTAATTTCTTTTAGGACATCATCATTTTCTTTTAATACTATCAAAGGCTTTCTCCAGGTCTATAAAAGCTATGTAAACGGTATTATTCATGCTCTTTTCAATCAGTTGTTTCAACGTAAATATGTGATCTTCGACTCCTCTTCCTTTCCCAAATCCGTTCTGTAGTTCTTCTAATTGGTGTTCAATTATTATTTTTAGCCGTTTCTCTAATATTCGTTCATATACTTTTAGCATAGTACTAAGCAAGGTTATAACGGGTCGATGGCCGCAGTGGTTAGGCGGCAGACTATTGTTGTGAGAGGACGATAGGCGCCGGGGTTCAATTCTCTGGAGGGACGGTGACATTTTTTCAGAGAGTTTAATCCCGGATCGACTTGCCATTCGCTGTTGGGAGCAAAGTGATTAACAGCGCGGCATCATAAAAGGTGATATGATGCTGTCACAAAGCCAATTAAACACAACATACACATACAAAACCTACACCGCGAGAGTTGCAGTGAAAGCCAGACAAGCGATACAGTTTACGGAATCACTGCAACTAAGCACCCACCACATTAAAAAAAAAATCCCCTATAATTGCTGCATTCTCTGTTGTCTCCTTTTTTGTGTAGAGGTAATATTATTCCTCAATCAATTATTTCTCAATCTTCTGGTACTTTTTGTTCTTTCCAAATCGTATTAAATAACTTTTCCACGATTTCTATCCCGTTCTTATCCAAATTTTTTACCATTTTTGTTGTTATCCCATCGTGTCCTGGCGATCTTTCCGTTTACTTCCTTTATATGCGTATTTCTGTCTTCTTTGTTTAGAACAACTTTTGGTTACCTTTACTGTCGCATTCCATTTTGTTTCCAAATTCTTCCCATGATTGCTGTTTCTCTCTTCTCACTATCTGCTTCACTTTTGCCCTTTGTTCTCTGTACTGGTTATAATTTGCGTTATTTCTTTCACTAAGATACTTCTTCCATTTTTGTTTTTTTGCTTTTACTTGTTTTTTAATTTCGTCGTTCCACCATGTTGTTTGTTTTTGGCTCTGTCTTTTCTACTACACCCGCATTTTCTTTTGCTGTTTTTATTATAGCATCTTTAATTATTCTCCACATGTCTTCTACTGGCATATCGTTGATACTATTTCTGATTTTATTCATTTCTATCTCTATTTTCTCTTTGTACACTTTGGCTTCTTTTCTTACATTACTTTTATCTTTTCGTTTAGTTTCTGGATGTTTTTGTTGTTTGTTGTTTTTTATTGCTATTTTAGTTAGTACTAGGTAGTGATCAAAATATATTTCGCGTCCTCTTATTACTCTTGTATCTTTTATTTCTCTTCGATAATTCTTATTAACAATAATGTAATCTATTATTGATCTTTCTTTTCTGTTTATTATTTCTCATCTACATGTGCGCATTTGTGTTCATAGGGTATTTGTTCAAAATGCAAAAGTCTATTAATCTGCGGCCGTTATTATTTCTTACATTTTCTCCATATTTCCCGATTGTACTTCCTATTTCATCGCCTTTTCTTCTGCCCCCGCTTTCTTCAATCGTTTCCGTTAATTGGTCCCAAAATTCATCTTTGGTGCTGGCTTTTTTGTCCTCATTTGGTCCATATACAGTTACAATTGTTGTTTTTATTTTTTCCTCTATTTCCATTTCTTTTGTCAATATCCTCTCTGACACTCCGGTCCATTTTCGTATGTATTTCACGGTTTCTTTCTTTATGAAGCATCCTATCCCCTCTCTAGCACGACTTCCTTTTTTTACTCTACAATATGTCAATGGATGTCTTCCGTTTATTAATATTTCCCCTTTACCTTTCTTTTTTGTTTGAAGAAAAACTTTTAGAGAGCACCGTCATTTAGGTTCTTAATAATTTGAATTTGATCAACCTTGTTATCTATCGAGAAAATCAGGAGTGACTCAAGCTATGTATCGAACGAGATTCTTAACTGAAACGGAACAAGATTATCCGCGCAAGGACCAATGCCGCTTCGTCTAGAGATGATACAGAAAAATCTACTTAAACAATTAAAGATTGGAATTCAAGTACAGGATCTAGTACAGTGAACAAATTAATGTAAAAATCTCGATAATTTTTTTTGTTTCTGAATATCAACACAATACAGTATCTTTTTTTTTTAAATGTGTGGTGGGTGCTTAGTTGCAGTGACTCCGTAAGCTGTATCGCTTGTCTGGCTATCACTGCAACTCTCGCGGTGTAGTTTGTGTGTGTAAGTTGTGTTCAATTGGCTTTGTGACAGCATCATATCGCCTTTTATGATGCCGCGCTGTTAATCACTTTGCTCCCAACAGCGAATGGCAAGTCGATCCGGGATTAAACTCTCTGAAAAATGTCATCGTCCCTCCAGAGAATTGAACCCCTGCACCTATCGTCCTCCCACAACGATAGTCAGCCGCCTAACCACTGCGGCCATCAATATAATATTAGCAATCTTGGCAGTCATAATTGTCAAATCTTAAAGAATGGTGTTTTTATAACTCGATGGGTATCAAAAACGCTTTGACAGTTACATCTCTTAAAAGCGTAACCGAAAACGCATTTCAGCTGTTTCACCTAAAAAAATTGTCAGAAAATAAGTGGTTTATAAATTGACAGTCTTCAACGCGTGTAAATATTAAAACTGTCAAAAATGAGCTCATTTTACAATTTTTCCTCTTTTATAACTTGACAGCTATCAGAAATGTTTTAGTAGTTACAATCTTTAAAACAGTTTCAAGTCAATCGTTGAGGTTGTCAAATCTGAAATAAAATTGTCTTTGTAATTTGACAGCTGTCAAAAATGTTTTTTGTTACGGTAATCCCCACAATATCTGCTTTTACCTTCTTCAATTCCTCTACTTGGTCATTATTCATACTGGTTATTACTTATACTGGACATTATTTATATATACAGAATATTATTGTTATGATTATGACCATTAATATTATTATTATAGGCATTTATTGTCTTTATAAAAGGTGCATCCGACCATACACGGTTCTTAGACAAGTACTATAATTCATAAACGTTGAAGGTAAGTGATCTTAA
Source organism: Holotrichia oblita (assembly GCA_023690525.1). NCBI lineage: Eukaryota > Metazoa > Arthropoda > Insecta > Coleoptera > Scarabaeidae > Holotrichia > Holotrichia oblita. The sequence continues at coordinate 101,681,504 of CM043020.1, forward strand.
GTATATTATATTGGTTGAAAAACGAAATTGAAGCATTGTAAAGTGCAAATTGTAATATCGCGACGAATTAAAAGTAGATTTACGTATTTAACGTCAATATGCTGGGTGGTTTGAACGAGAAAACCCGAAATTAACTGAACATCGAAGAATCTATTTAGCTGCGGTTAGGTCATCGATAAAACGAAGAAAGAATGTCAAGAGAAGGGGATTTTCAAGCATTTTGGCACACACGCACACGTAACACGCACATCTATGCATACATATATTTATTCCTTAATTCTAATATTTTAGTTTAAGCTATGTTTAAGCATAGGCGTTAATATAATGCAATGTTATTGTAAGAGCGACAAATTACGGTTACACTCCTCAAGTAGTAAGCCTGCCTTGCGACTTTTTGGAATAAAATATTGAGCGCAAGGTATTTCTCTGTCTAGTCGTGTCCGGATAGCTTTGAAGGACACTGTACATGACATTTAGTACTTATTATGCACCAAAAATTCTCTTAAGAAAAAGTGGTTGAACTCGTTACGGGAGTTAAACTACTGACTACCAATCTCTTCGGTTGGGAATAAGATTCATGCTAGCTCACGCTAATCAGGTAAAATAAAACAATATTAACATAAACAATATTATTTACAAATTAATATTTTACATTGCAAAATATTTATTTATAATCGAAACAATTATAATTAAGTATTCTCAAATCTAACACAGATTTGATAGTAAATCACTTACATATTTTTATAAGCATTTCAATCAGATCATTGCTTAATCTATTTTCATTAGTTTGAGTTGACATACGATAAGATATAATTGCGTTTAAGCAGTAGATTCGTTTGTATCCCTATTACTTCGGTTATCTCCTACATTATTCCAAATTTGATCTAGTCCCTCATGCATTACATTAACCTCATCATAATATGATGACAATTCGCGTTTATTTTCAGAGTTAGATGGCGCTTCAACGACTTCCATCTCTGCAACTGTAGTAGCCTCTTTCGTTCCGAAGCACTTGCAACATTTTAGTTTTAAATCTTTGACTATAATATTGAAACGTTCTTCGTAAATATATAACAAGATTGAGTTGACGTAACCATTGATTAATACTATACTTATAGATATAGATAATAAAGTGGATACGTGGATTTCTAAAATTACCTCCATAATCAACCATATTGCAAATATGCAACTGCTGAAGATGAATATCCCTGCCATCCATGCTCTGAGGTGGTAATTCTCTTCTTCAGATCCTTTACACCAGAAACGAATTAATCGCGATATGAACACTATCAGGGCAATAGTTGCAATTATTATGTAACCAAGTGCTACATTCCATGCCACAATGATGTTGGTAAACACTAACACTAGAATAATTGGGATCTGCAAGATTAAAATGATCCAATTGTTTCGAATTGATTTGAAGCAAAAATTCTTGCTCGTCATGAATTTGTCGAAAATCATACACGCAGAAATATTTAGAGGGATACCAGATATGCTGCAATGTACTGCTAAAAATGCGGTAGTTAATTTGTGTCCAGTGTAATCCGCAGAAACGTATTGAACGTACATGGCGAATATTATATGGAGCAAATTGGCGAAACTCCAATGGACGATGATGTAGCATAAATGTTGTTTGTAGAATTGTCGCTTAATGAATGTTACTATCAAGAAAACGTTAGGTATAATGTATGCTGTTATAAAAAATGTGTGGATTATAGATATTAAGATAAAAAGCCATAATGGTAGATCTTGATTGCTGTCCCCTTCTTTTGCTACTGCTACTATTGTAACTTCCTCCACTATTATCGCTTAAATCCATGTTTAAAATTATTAACCTGAAATGTATCCTATATTAGTAATGAGATAAATTAAATATGTAGATATCTTTACCTGACGTTGCAATTTTAATCCTATAGCGTTTTTAGTATATCTATTACCTCCACAGCAGAAACACAACTTAGGAGATCAGGAGGTGTAAATCACTTTTAAGCATCATTTATTTATTTAAAAATATGCCTATCTAATCATGACTAATTCTCAAAATAGGAATTACATTTTTACGAAGAAAGTGCTACTAAACAAACCAATGTTATCTAATCCAAATATTGCGGCGAAAACAACGTAAGTTTGAAAAGGATCATGATAATAAAATGATATATATTTATATATAGACAATTTTTGAGTTATGCGGACAATCTATCACAAAATTCGTCGAATTCAAATGAAACACTTTTAGAGAGCACCGTCATTTAGGTTCTTAACAGTTTGAATTTGATCAACCTTATTATCTATCGAGTAAATCAGCAGTGACTCAAGCAATGTATCGAACGAGATTCTTAACTGAGGTGGGACAAGATTATCCGCGCAAGGACCAATGCCGCTTCGTCTAGAGATCATACAGAAAAATCTACTTAAACAATTAAAGATTAGAGTTCAAGTACAGGATCTAGTACAGTGACAACAAATTAATGTAAAAATCTCGATAATTTTTTTTTGTTTCTGAATATCAACACAATACAGTATCATTTTTTTTTAATGTGTGGTGTGTGCTTAGTTGCAGTGACTCCGTAAGCTGTATCGCTTGTCTGGCTATCACTGCAACTCTCGCGGTGTAGTTTGTGTGTGTAAGTTGTGTTCAATGGCTTTGTGACAGCACCATATCGCCTTTTATGATGCCGCGCTGTTAATCACTTTGCTCCCAACAGCGAATCGCAAGTCGATCCGGGATTAAACTCTCTGAAAAAATGTCATCGTCCCTCCAGAGAATTGAATCCCTGCAGCTATCGTCCTCCCACAACGATAGTCAGCCGCCTAACCGCTGCGGCCATCAATATAATATTAGCAATCTCGGCAGTCATAATTGTCAAATCTTAAAGAATGGTGTTTTTATAACTCGATGGTTATCAAAAACGCTTTGACAGTTACATCTCTTAAAAGCGTAACCGAAAACGGAAGTGTAAATATTAAAACTGTCAAAAATGAGTTGATTTTACAATTTTTCCTCTTTTATCAATTGACAGCTATTTGAAATGTTTTAATAGCTACAATCTTTAAAACAGTTTAAAGTCATGATAGTAAGTCATAAATATCGTTGCGGTTGTCAAATCTGAAATAAAATTGTCTTTGTAATTTGGCAGCTGTCAAAATTGTTTTAAACAAATACATCGCCTCAAGGGCAATTGACGTATTACAAATGTCACACCTGTTGGAATAGTAACCAAATAAATGCTTTATAGTTTGATAATTTTCAAACAAATTATAGTGCGTGCTTATATTGAAATTATAAATAAAATGAGTGGTTTTAAATATGCTCTCTTTCTCTTGCTTGCTTGACAGCTGTCAGCACGGTTTTGACAGTTGCACTCATTAAAATCGCCCAAAAACTACATTGTTTAAATATTGAATCAATAAAAGCTAATTGATTTTATAATTTTACAGCTGTCAGAAGTATTTTACCCGTTATAAACGTCAAATATGAGAAAAATGCTGCTTTTATAAAGTGACAGTTGTTATCTAGATTTTGACAGTTGTTTGCATAAAGATCGCCCAAAGACAAGGCCTTTAACAGTAAAAAATAACAGATTTTACAAACTTAAATTACTGAAATGTTTTAGCCGTTACACCTGTCGAAATAGTAACAAAAATAAATGTTTCATAGTTGGACAGCTTTCAACAAAACTGTAACGATTGTTTAGGTAGAAACGGTGTACTTTGGCTATTATAAACGTTAATTCTGAAATAAATGCTGTCACAAGCATTAAAGCAATATAACTATTTCGAGTGTTATTCCCGTTAAAATAGCAAGTTTTGAAATAATTCGTAACGTGTTTAAAGGTTTAAACCAAACGAAAACTGCTTTTAAAATTCGAAGATGTCATAAATACTTTAGCGGCTCTCAAACATCTCTTTAAAACCATGGATCTGAAAAAAAAATCTTTATATTTTGACAGCTGTCAAAAATGTTTTAACCGTTACATCCCTTATAAACGTTAAGGGCAATTGTACACGTTGTTAAAATAGTAATAAAATGTTTATACTTTGACAGCTGCCAAATAAATTCTAATGCGCGCTTACTGTAAAACTATAAAATTGACTGGTTTTATAATTTCACAGCTGTCAGTAGTATTTTGCCCGTTATAAACGTGAAATATGAGAAAAATGCTGCTTTTATAAAGTGACAGTTGTTATCTAGATTTTGACAGTTGTTTCCATAAAGATCGCCCAAAGACAAGTCCTTTAACAGTAAAAAAAAAACAGATTTTACAATTTTACAGATGTGACTTTTGTAATCCTATATAGCTGTCTGAAATGTTTTAGCCGTTACACTTGTCGAAATAGTAACAAAAACAAATGTTTCATAGTTGGACAGCTTTCAACAAAACTGTAACGATTGTTTAGGTAGAAACGGTGTCAAAAATACTTTGGCTGTTATAAACGTCAATTCTGAAATAAATGCTGTCACAAGCATTAAAGCAATAGAACTATTTCGAGTGTTATTCCCGTTAAAATAGCAAGTTTTGAGATAATTGGTAACGTGTTTAAAGGTTTAAACTAAAAGAAAACTGCTTTAAAATTCGAAGATGTCATAAATACTTTAGCGGCTCTCAAACATATCTTTAAAACCATGGATCTGAAGAAAAAATCTTTATATTTTGACGGCTGTCAAAAATGTTTTAACCGTTACATCCCTTAGACACGTTAAGGACAATTGTACACGCTGTCAAAATAGTAATAAAATGTTTATACTTTGACAGCTGTCAAATAAATTCTAATGCGCGCTTATTGTAAAACTATAAAAACTGACTGGTTTTATAATTTCACAGCTGTCAGTAGTATTTTGCCCGTTATAAACGTCAAATATGAGAAAAATTCTGCTTTTATAAAGTGACAGTTGTTATCTAGATTTTGACAGTTGTTTCCATAAAGATCGCCCGAAGACAACGCGTTCAAATGCTGGAATCGTAAAAAATAATGGATATTAGAACGTTACAGATGTGATTTCTATAATCCTATAGCTGTATGAAATGTTTTAGCGGTGACACCTGTCAAAATAGTAAAAAAAAAATTAGTGGTTTTTGATAAAATTTACATAGAGTAACGCTTGGAAGTATTGTAATATCGTTTAATTATCAGATATCAAAATTACAGTTATTACATTTGACAGATCAACAACATATGTACATTCTATTTTTTTATTCACCGACTACTAAGTCGAGAGAGAACCATTTAAAACTAATACTCCCACTTAATGAAAACTAAAAAACATATTAATGTCAGGTTTCATTACCATCAAACTAACCCCATGCTTATAGCACAAAATTGCGCCTTTTCTTTATGAACAGCTTTTGTAAGGCTGTCGGCCACCATTTCTTGCGTTGGAACATACATGATGTTGACTGCATGGTCTTTCACTCGTTCTCTAATATAATGATGTCGAACATCTATATGCTTCGATCTAGCTCTATATCCATCACATTGGGCTAAATTAATTGCGCTCTGATTGTCACATGGGATGATCGTTGAATTAGACTTTAAACTCACATCCAAGTCCTGCCCGAGCTGCTTCAACCACATTGCTTCCTGAATAGTTGAAGACATATACTCAGCTTCAGCTGTTGACAACGCTACAGTCGGTTGTCGCTTACTCGACCATGATATTGCCCCACCGCTCATTTCAAATACATACATATCCTGTACATGATCGCCGCTTATCAACATCAGAAGCCCAATCTGCATCCGAATAGCCAATTAAATCTTCATTGCTACCGTAGCGAAGTTTTAAATTCGCTGTCCCTTTTAAATATCGAAAAATTCGCTTCACCGCTTGCCAATGGGCTGTTCCATGATTAGAATTGAAACGGCTTACGTCGTTTACGGCATAGGCTATGTCCGGTCTTGTGCCGTGTGCCAAGTATAATAGGCTACCTTCAGCTTCCTGATATGGAACATTAACAATTGTTTCATCTTTGGACATGCTAACGGATAACATTTGACTTGGGTCACTGGGAGTGGCTACCGGTTTACATTCTGCCATTCCAAACTTATCCAATATTTCCTTAATATATTTTGATTGATCTAGTGAGATCGCATTGATCTCTTCATCATATGTAATATTCAGACCAATGCAGTGTTTTGCTTTACCCATGTCCTTCATATGAAAAGCTTCACTCAGAGCCTTTTTTAAATTGTCACGGTTGTTGATGTCTTTCCAAAAAATCACACGATCATCAACATAAATAGCTGTGGTAATTTTCGCTCTGACGCCATTTCTTTTCTACTTACTGTTCACAAGTGACAAACTGTAATACTCTTTTTATGATTTCACAACTAATGACGAAATCTTACTCTTTACGCAGGTATGCCTCTAACTCTGGGCCCACAACCTGATAAAATTTACATAGAGTAACGCTTGGAAGTATTGTAATATCGTTTAATTATCAGATATCAAAATTACAGTTATTACATTTGACAGATCAACAACATATGTATATTCTATTTTTTTTATTCACCGACTACTAAGTCGAGAGAGAACCATTTAAAACTAACAGCTTTACAATTTTACAGCTGTCAGAAATACTTCTAAACGTCAAATCTGAAAAAAAAATGCTGTTTTTATAATTTGACAGCTGTCAATAAGGTATGGATAGTTATATCTATTAAAGCTGCCTCAAGGCTTTCATGTGTCACAATGGTTTACAATATACAGCTGTCCGGCTTACTTTGGCCGCTACAAACGTTAAATCTGAGGAAAATATAGTTTTTATAAATTGACAGTTGCCAGTAAGGTGTTGTGTGACAGCCTTTAAATAAATTGTAACTAGTATTAATGTTGAAACTGTTAGTAATAATTGGTTTTACAATTTTACAGCTGTCAGAAATACTTATAAACGTCAAATCTGAAAAAAATGCTGTTTTTATAATTTGACAGCTGTCAATAAGGTATTGATATTTATATCTATTAAAGCTGCCCCAAGGCTTTCATGCGTCACAATGGTTTACAATATACAGCTGTCCGGCTTACTTTGGCCGCTACAAACGTTAAATCTGAGGAAAATATAGTTTTTATAAATTGACAGCTGTCAACAAGGAGTTGTGTGACAGCCTTTAAATAAATTGTAACTAGTATTAATGTTGAAACTGTTAGTAATAATTGGTTTTACAATTTTACACTTACCAGAAGTAGTTTGGCCGTTATAAACGTAAAATGTAGGAGAAATGCTGCTTTTGTAAATTGACAGCTGTCACTGTCAAGGGTTTAGTAGTTACGCTTGCAAGGGCCGCCCAAAGACAACAGCGTTTAAATGTCGAAATAGTAAAAATAAAGGATTTTACAAGTTAATAATATAGTTGTGAGAACGATTTTGAAGATTATTTTTGATTTAATAATTTTTGTTTGGCGACAGAAATAGAATACACATTTTTTTTCTCCGACAGCATAGTTAATCCGCTAATAATTTATAAAATAAGCACTTTTGTAGCGATCAGAAAACTTTTCTAAACTGTGATAAACGTGCTGCAGTGTATGGGACGTATTTTGATAAGGACAGACCTCAGTTTAATCGCATAAATTAAGGTGGGAAGGGTATAGGGTGGGGGACCGGCAATACGGTTCCATGTTTACATCGATTTTATCTACTGTATTAGTGTTTACATCTCTTTTATATACATACATATTAATAATAATAAAACTGATGTCTAAATGAGGAAACTGCGTTTCTATTGTTTATTGTTTATTTATCCAGTTTATCTTTGTTAGGAGTCTCTCTAAACAGATTTTATTTTGTATTAAAAGTTTTATTTTTTAATTTTACATGTTTATGGCAAAAATTAAAATAATAAAACGTTTTAGATTACAGACATAATACGCACAATTTCAATTTTGAGTACTTAATAGGAAATTGGAAATTAGAGAAAAAACTATACATGATAAAATCTAATCTTACCTCTCAATGAAGTTATTAAATATTATAATAAAAGTTAGCTATTGTAACAATTTTTAATGTAGTGATATGACGCTGATAAGGAGCTTAATCAGATCATTTAGAGAAAAGAATAAAAATAAACAACTAGTAGATTTTAACGAAATTAAACTGTATTGTTTTGCCATTATTGCAGGTATTAATACATAGATGTAAAAATATTTTATAATAGTAACACTTAAACGTACTTTGAATAACCATTTAAGCTGTGGATGTATCTTTATCCTCATGTCCTCGATTACCTTGAGGAGGTCGTCCATATTGATCTATTTCCTCGTAAATCGGGGCTTCGTAAACAGGAGCACTTTCTCGCACAGGAGCTTCAGCATTCTGGTACACATTCTTATAAACGGCAGCTACTTTAGCAGCTTCCTCGTAATTCGGCGGTGCTTCATATTCATCATCATATTTAGGTGGGAGATCGTTTGCTTCTACATCCGGCTGTACAACTGTTGCGGGGCTATCGCTCTTGCTGAAACGCGTTCTGCATCTCTGAGCTATCTCCGTGACTCTAGTATTGAACGACTTCTGATATTTATATAATAAAGTGGTGTTGATTAAACCGTTAGCTAAGATGATAATTAGAGCTGCTACTAACAAGCTTTGTCCGTTGTTTCCTACTAGGACTTCCACGATAACCCATGATGTAAATATGTAAGTGCTGAAGATGAATATGCCGGAGATCCACGCTCTAAGCCGGTAATTTTCTTCTTCAGAACCTTTGCACCAGAAATGTAGTAGTCGCACGATAAATATTAGCACGATTAAGCTTGAAAACGCTATATAACCAATAGCAACACTAAATTCATTTAACAAGTTGGTACACACTAGAGATAGAACAAGTGCTATGTGCAATATGGTTATCACCCAATTGTTTCGAATCGTTTTGACGCAGAAATTCTTGCTGTTGATGAATTTATCGAAAACGAAATAGATTGCCATAGTCAGGGATACACCTGATATGATGCAATGCACTGACAAGAAGGCTAATGTCAATTTGTCATCTCTATAATCCTCGGGTACGTACAGCATGTATATGGCGAATACCATATGGAGTAAATTGGCGAAACTCCAATGGACTATGGTGTAGAAGAAGTTGTGTTTGTAGAATTGGCGTTTCATGAAAGTTACTATTAAGAATATGTTGGGTATGATATAAGCTGCCAGCCACAACGTATAGATTATTCGTAGAGTGATAAAAAGCCATAGCGGTTCATCATCATCGTCATAACTTACATCCCAATCTCCTCCATGATTGTGGTTCCAGTTGTGATTATGGTTCCAGTTGTGATTATGGTGGTGATTCGAATGCATCGTGTTAATCTGGAAATATATTTTATGAAATACAAGTTATAATAAATTCATATTTTAGATATATTTACCGTGGTCAATGTTGCTAATCCTGTCGTCGTGTTGTGTTGAGACCTCTACTTGCTTCGCGATCACTAACACAAATGATAATAAGAGGAAATCCATGCTATGTTTGAATATACCTTGTTTTGCTAAAAATACCTGTATCTAATCGCGATTAATTCGCCAACTACAATATGATGTTCTTATCTCAACATTGAGTGTTATCTGTTCAAAATTTACTGTGTCAATGATATACGGTTATAGTGAATCATTTAAATATTTATTAATTATGATTCACATTTTTTCAATTTTTGTTATCTTTAAATAAAATGTAACAATAATTATTAATTGTGATTTTTTTAACTATAGATAGAATAGAACAAATAGGTAGAATAGAAAACCTTAATTACATACCTTGCTTTTTGTTTATGTACAGTCACTGATAAAAGTAATGTCTCCCTCCAGGGACCCAAAATCAAACCTTTCTTCCTAATCGGAGTGGCTTGGTTTCATGCGTTGTCACGAGTCGGTACCTCATTTACATATTTACCTAGAGGAATTTATTCCCACTAGTTCAACTTATATTTCCAAGAAATACGACAAATAAGTACGAAAATTATATTTTAATATTTAATAGTGTTCATTTATTGATTTTATAAAATCTAAAAATGTAATTATCTTCTTTTTGAGGTATGATTAACAATTAATTCTTGATGTAAATTATTTAAAAATCAAAGAACGATATATTAAATATATGTCTACTATACCGGCCTTCTTTTCAGATAAAAGACATATAATTCTTTGTTGAAGTGAAACGTCTTTATAATGTTATACAGAAATAAATGGGAAGTATAGGCTTGTGATATATCGTTTGAAAGATCTCTTTATTCTGTATTCAAACGTGTTATCGTTTTTAAGTTTGTTGTAACAATTAAGATAAAATAAAATCACGTTGTTATAAAAATTCGTTACAATATACGCAAAAAATGAAATGTATGAGTTCAATTCTCTGGAGGGACGGTGACATTTTTTCAGAGAGTTTAATCCCGGATCGACTTGCCATTCGCTGTTGGGAGCAAAGTGATTAACAGCGCGGCATCATAAAAGGCGATATGATGCTGTCACAAAGCCATTTAAACACAACTTACACACACCAAACTAGACCGCAACAGTTGCAGTGATAGCCAGACAAGTAATACAACTTACGGAGTCACTGCAACTAAGCACCCACCACACATTAAAAAAAAATGCAAAATATAAAACAAAAATGTAAAACACCAAAAAGAACTATGAATGTCAATGAAGTAGATGCTCATTTGCTGTTATAAAAACTGTTTAAATGTGGTTCAACAAATTCTTCGACACATTTTTTTTACCCATCGGCTAGAATAGTCTTTATTATGGCTGTGGAAGTCTTTTGAATGACCAGGATGGTATCCAAACAAGTTTCTTGCATCGCCAATTTTAGTTTGGGAAATAGTTAGAAGTTGCACAAAGCCAATTAGATCAGACATGCTGGATAATAATGATGCCTTTTTTTTTGATGAAGAATTCATGTAGCGTGATGGTGATGATGCATTGTCGGGCAACAAAAACCAACTGCTTAGCTTTCGATATTCCGGTCGAATTCGTCGAATTCTGGTCCATTATGTGACCATGTGTTTGGCGACCCCGTAACCGAGTACACTCCTGTACACGTCTAGGCATCTACAAACTGAGATGGTCGATATCTGCTTGTGGCACCCCGTTCCAAATAACTTGAACTTCGCTGATTAACTGCGCCAAAGTTTGTGGAGGATGGTGCAAGGTGGACAGTCTCCTGCCGACCATATCCCACACATATTCGATGTGGTTTAAATCCGGGAGTCGAGGTGGCCACGGCAAACCATTAACGCCTGCTTCCTGGAGAAAATCCATAGTTCGACGAGCAATATGGGGACGTGCATTGTCTTACTGAAAAAGAACGTGTGGACGGCTATCTAGATAAGGTAGTAAAGTGGTTTGTAGGACATCAACATCATACTGCCTCGAATAAACAGAAGTGGTGATCGGCTACCATAAGCAATAGCCTACATTTGTACCTAGAATCGCGATTCGTCGCTCAAGATGACATTACGCCATTCTGTTTCCCAATGCTGTCGTTCTCTGCACCAGTTCAAGCGTTGACGACAGTGGTCTGCAGTCAAACGAAGCACTAATCGTGGACGGTATGAAAAAAGTCCAAAAGCTCGAATGCGGTGATATAGTGTACGCATAGTAACAGGTCTACCCTCTTCTCCAAACCATTGGTCAGCGATTTGACGCGTTGTAGCAAAACGGTCTCGTAGATCTACTTGTCCCAAGCCCAAATCTTGACGTTCTGTGGTACGCCTCGGTTGACCAGTTGGTCTTCTTCGTGTTCCTCTACCTTCTTTTGTCCACACACGACACACACGCATTACAGTTATTGCAGTACAATTAACAAGACCGCCAATGCGCTATAGGACAAACCAACATCTCGATAGGCAACAATTTTACCTCTGTCAAATTCATTAACACGGTGATAATTTTGACGTTTTCGAACTTTAAAAACATTTTGCTACGCTTAACACTCATGGACGGACACGCAATAACTAAACTTTTCTTGATTAGTCAGCTCTCATGAACATGAATCTCTTCGCAAAAAAGTATCAATGATAAAAAGTTGACATGCTTACTTAAAAAAAAACTGTTCTGTTTTGGTTCGTGGTGCTATTTCCAGAAAATATGCTTTTGCTGTGTCAAAGTACAGGGAGTTCCTGTATGAAAGTGCTCTTCCTGGATATGTGACGACTTAGGATCATATAGATGGCTTCATTTCTTAGACGTTTAAATTGCTAAAAGAACACAAAGGCAATCCTTCTATGCCTGAAAGTTTTGCATATAAAAAACCAGTTCCTATCAATGAAAAAAAAAAAATCGCCGATATTAAAAAGATATGTAGGTATATATCATTAGTGAACAGTTAGAATTTTACTACCATGTGACATCTTGGGAAACCACCAATACAAATAAATTGTTTAGTAATTTCACTCTTTTTTTTGTATTTTACTAAGTTGTATTTGAAAACCGTACAAGTCCAGTAGCTTTTTTAGCTGTAATTAATGAGCTCTTTTGTTGTTCCGAAAAACCATTTAACAAATAAGTCCCAAACTATTAGATCAACAACTTTTGTTTGTAAGCTAATGTTCTAAAATAATTATATTAAAAGTTTTTTGTGATTTTCTCAAAATGACGTTTTTGGACATGTATGGTTTTTGAACTCACCGATTCAATTATAAAGTGTGTAAACGTTAAAATTGTAACAATAAACTGATTCCAGAATTTGACAGATGTTATAACTATTTTGGCAACAATAATTGAAAGGAAATGGTATTTCTGTAATATGACAGCTATCAGGAATGTTTTGACACTTAAACCCGTTAAAGACGCAAAAGGCAACGCAAGTAATGTTTTATAGTTTGACAGTTCCAAAATAGGTGTAAACGTTGAAGCTGTAAAAATGACTTTATTTTACAATTTTGCAGCTGTCAAAAATATCTTGGGGGTTATATTCGATGATAGTCAGGAATGTTCTAACAGTTACATCCGTTAAAATCGTAAATGACACCGAAGGTGTTAACTGTTTCATCCGTTAAAATCAAACAAATTATAACGCTTGTCAACGTTGAAACTCATTCTGCCATTTTGCAGCTCTCAGCAGATTTTAGAGGTTATAATTGTTAAATCTGAACAAAATATTATATCTATAATTTGACATCTGTCAAAATATGTTCAATAAACTAAAATGGATTAGATTAGATTAGGAATGGGGTGGCCATGCGAACCTAAAGTCGCGATGAAACGCGACTTTAGCAGGTCTGTTGTGATCCCTTTTTAACCTAATTTTGTCTTCTTAATTAGGTCTATCATTTTTTAGAGCGGCTCTTTTATGTAGCCGTTACTTCTGTGGTTCTCTACGCCCATTTCTAGAAACCTTGTCCTCGCTAGGCCATTGCAGTGGCACAAAACATAAACCGGAGTCTCTTCTTCCTCTTGACAGAATCTGCAGAGAGCATCATCTGCCAGGCCGATGTTAAACAGATACCTATTCAGTCTGCAATGACTGGTCAACAGACCTACTATTCCTTTGACAGTCTTCCTGTCTTTACTCAGTAGGTCTTCAGTAAACTGAAACCTGTGTTTGCTTAGGAATTCCTTTGCTTGTCTTTGTCCTGGTGAGCCTGGTTGCCTAGGCTAAAATTAATTTCCTTTAGGTGCCCATCTCATTTAGGACTTTTACGCAATCCCAAACCAGCTTTCAGTCAGCACTTGCCGAACTCATCGCTTTAAGTGCTGCCTGACTGTCAGAGTAAATAGCGACATGGCGTCCATGGCGTCGCTTGGCATCCCCGTTAGGGGCGCCGCAACTAAAGTGGAAGAGCTGCAGTTTGCGGGAGTGGCAATACGAGATAATATCGCATTAATGATGGATCTGTGTTTGCAAGTAAATCAAGTGCTTAGACCGATTTGACATTACGTTTTTATTGTTTATTGGTTTATTGTTAATTTTAACGAAATTAAACAGTAAGATATAGATATAAAAATATTTTATAGCAGTAACACTTAAATATATACTTCAAATAAACTTTTAGGCTTCCCCATTTTCATTGCTTCGTTGAGTATGTCGTCTATTTGGATTTATTTCCTCGTAAATCGGAAGCTCGTATACAGCAGCAGTTTCCTGTATAGAAACTTTGGGATTCTGATACATATTCTTATAAATACCAGCTACTTTAGCAGCTTCCTCGTAATTCGGCGGTGCTTCGTATTCATCATCATACTTAGGTGGGAGATCATTTACTTCTGCATCTGGTTCTGTAACTCTTGGGCTTTCATCCCTATTGAAACCCCTCCTATGTCTCTGAGTTATTTCTGTGGCTCTAGTATGGAATGGATAATCACTTGTTTCTGCATCTGGTTCTGCAACTGTTGGGCTTTCACCACTACTGAAACCCCTTCCATATCTTTGAGTTATTTCTGTGGCTCTAGTATGGAATGGAGGATCGCTTGTTGCTGCATCTGGTTCTGCAACTGTTGGGCTTTCATCCCCACTGAAACCCCTCCTATATCTCCGAGTTACTTCTGTGGTTCTAGCGTGGAATGACAGATTACTTGCTTCTGTATCTGGTTCAACAACAACGACTGGACTTTCGTTCTTATTCAAACGCGTCCTGTAACACTGAGCTACTCCTGGGACTGCTATTTCTCCCTCTCTAGTATGGGATGTGTCTTTGTATTTATATAATATGATGCTGTTCAAGAAACCGTTGGCCAATACAATACCTAAGGCTGCTATTAATAAGCCTGGAGGGTTCATCCCTAAGAGGACTTCCACGATCACCCACGATGTAAATATGTAAGTGCTGAAGATGAATATGCCGGAGATCCATGCTCTAAGAGGGTAGTTTTCTTCTTCAGAACCTTTGTAGCAGAAATATAGTAGTCGCACGATAAATATTAACATGATTAGACTTGAAGATACTACATAACCGATAGCAACACCAAATTCATTTAAGATGTTGGTACACACTAGATATAGAACAATTCCGATTGTCAATATGCTCGATATCCAATTGGTTCGAATCGTTCTAACGCAGAAATTTGTACTATTGATAAATTTGTCGAAAACAAAGTAACTTGCTATAGTCAGAGATAGACCCGATACGATGCAATGCACTGCCAATAAGGCTAGAGTTAATTTTTCATCTTTGTGGTCCTCAGGTACGTATAGCATGTATACTGCGAATATCATATGGAGTAAGTTGGCGAAACTGCGATGGACCATGGTGTAGAAGAAATTGTGTTTGTAGTAGTGGTGTCTCATGAAGCTTACTATCAAGAAGATGTTCGGTATGATGAAGCCTATCAGGAACAACGTGTAGGTTATTCTCAGAGATACAAAATTCGCTGATGAGTCATCACTATAAGGGACATTCAATCTTCCTCCGTCATTATTATTCCAGTGGTGATTATGGTGGTTAGTCTCGTGCATGTTTGATTGTGATAATCTAAAAATATATCTCATACAATACAAGTTATATTAAATTCATATTTAAATATGTTTACCGATTTATTGCTCTTAATCCTCTGGATCTTTTAAGACATCTACTAGTTTCACAATCACTAACACAATTGATAAGAAGAGGAAGTGAGGGAATGTTTTAATATTCATTGTTTTGCTAAAAATACCTCTATCTAATCGCGATTAATTCCTCAACTGCAATAATATATTTTTATCTCAACATTGATGTTAAACATGTGAGCGTTATCTATTCCAAATTTCTTATGTGAGAGTCATCATTTTGTCCTAGATACTGGTCAATGAGATGCTGTATCATTTGCCAAATTTGGTTTTTGCAGTGATTACAAATGTAGGTACCGGAAATCGTATAAGATAGTTAGAAATTCACGTGGAGTAACAGTAAAATTAATATATCTCTATTATGATCTATAAGTATTTATCTTTTAATCCCAGATATATTTCCACTTGTATTCTAACAATAATTTTTTATTTAAATATCACATCTTCGTCAACCGTTTTTAGGACTGCCTGGGCCCCTTTCATCTCGTCATTGGATTCCTCCAGACACTTTCCCTAGATGTGACAAACTGGACTCTAAGCTCTCTGAAGATATTCTCTTTCTCTTCGTGCTCAGATTTTCTTTTGGTTTTCTTCCCATATCTATCTTTCTTTGCTTCTAAGAGTCTTGACTGTATAGTGCCGTAATCACCCCCGCTCCAGCTACCAACTTCTTTTTCATTTTGGAGTTTCGTTCTTTCCACTCTTTATAGTTTTTAGAAGTACCACCACCACCACTTGAAACCAATAGACGACTCATTATTCTAAAAGGAAGCATCCGTGATTGGATTTACAAGAATTTAAGTTAAGGAAAAAGGTAATTTACTGACAAGGGTTTTGTTGGAGGGGTTGTTGAAGCTGAACAGGAGGGAAGACTCGACTCTTCATCTTCTTCCTGGCAAATATCACCACTGGTCGTCACATATAAATATCTAGAGCACTAAAACAGGTCACAATAATAAGAAGTTGACCACTTTTCCTGAAAACGCCTTACCAATCTCTTCTTTACCTACTAGTGAAATTAATCTGGGCGTCTTGTTAAGCATCATTGATTTGTTTATACATAAACATATTTTAAGTTACCAGTGGATGCTGGGGTTTCACCAGTAAAACGGGAGATCATACCAGCATCTTCACCTACATAAAGCAGACAGTACCACTGTCTATGAGGGCGGACAAGATTTCGTCCGTTTTCAGCTTCAGTGGGGATACAATGTAAACATCTCCAATAGAGAGACTGCAAAAACTCTTGTTCACAAATCGAGACGGGAGTTATTTCTCTGGTTTGAGGTGTGCTTCCAAGCCGAAGTAATCGCGATCCAGACCTGTGCAGAAGGCATATTGAATTGCCCGCAGGTTAATGGAGCAGTGGGAATCGTTCCTGGCAGTCAGGCTACCCTTGAAGCTTGACTCTGAGGTAGTGCTATGCTGCCATAAGACTTTTGTAAAACTGGCCGAGCTTGCCTTTACGGTTCTTCCGGTCCTGCAGTCCCCAAAAAAAAAAAGTTACCAAAATTCTTTTAGCTTGGCTGCTCTTCGGTTCTCGGGTTCTCTGCCATGTAGAAAGGTTGTGGTACTTGACGTTTCGATCATCTTGTCGTGATCTTCTTCAGAAGTGGCTTCATCAACAATTGTTTTGTAAAGGCACAGCACAGCTTTGTTTTTTCATTGGAGGAACAAAATACTACGAAAATGGCAGAACGTTGGCTTATCTTGTTTACTGCAAGCGTTCATTACAAGCCAGACATTTTGACACGTAGCATCTAGTCAAAAAGCAAATAATGGAAACCACCTTTTTTCTTTCTTAGATTGACTCTTATGGGATCCACATTTTCGTCAAATCTATCTACGCCGCCCATATATTTATTATATTTCTCTACAACAGATGGACAGTCTGCTTGAATTTTGGTTCTTTTGCCATTTACAAAACCAATTCGATCTACTTTTTGAACTGGCTCTAAATTATGGCAGTTTGAGGCAAAAGTAACAATGTTATTATCATTTCAGCTGGTAATAAGAACTTGCTCAGAACTTTTGAAACAGAAAGAGCCTCGGTTTTCTTTCTTCAAAACTGAACTTTGGGTTATGAGACATTTTCCAAATCTGTTTCACTTTTAGCCAAAGTGGCAAGTAACTGCAACCCCGTAATACAATTGTCAACATATAAGTTATAAGGTCCCATATTTCTAGGCAAACGTGATTCAAGCTCTAAAATGACAGCAGCTCCTAAACCGTATTTGCTTTGGAGCGGGAGTTGAATTGCCTTAGATCCTTGGTAAGGCCCAAAAGTTATAAGGTATTGGTTTTCCGGTAAATAAGTTGTTTCAGACTATGACGACCATAATAGGGAAACATGGTTTCATCCATTGAAACATGCGAAGTGTGTGCAAATTTGAAATTTTGTGCGAAGTTATTGTTTAGAAGAGCGAAATATGCCAACTTTAGCATATTTATCCTCCTCTGGAAGATGAAAATTGTCTGAAAAATGGACGTATTGTTGAATCTCGAAAAATCTATTCCGACACATACTGTTAGCAACAGCCTCATTGTGAGTATCTGATTTGATTTTTTCAAACATTCTCATGTATTTAGGAGTCATATAACCAGTAAGTAACAAAATAGCGATATAAACTTTGATTTCTTCGGCAGATACGTTGAGAGTATGATTTCGTTGAAGAGCATATCTGTTTGACATTTCAACAATCCGTTGTATGACGTTGTTCGAAAAGAAAAGTTCAAAACATTCCATCCGGGAGTATTCAAAATTATCAACTCCCACTTTAGTTTAATCAATGTCACCTCTACCGTTGTTAGAATTAAAATTTTGAAAATTAGGCCAAGTATAAGCGGAGTTGAGGAGTTTTGAACACTTTGTTTTTTGTTTTCGGGGCTTTTTGTCATTTCATTTTCAGTAGATTTTTCAGTAAATTTTACTTCTACATTCGCTCGGGGCATATGAGCATACGCTAGTCTCGTAGATTGATTTCGTCCTCATCACCACTGTCCTCATGTGTGATATCACCGTCATCCAGTTCTCTGATGAGAGCGCCACCATCGACATAAAAACATAACCTCAAATCCCACTTCCAACCGTAACCTCCCTTAGCTTCTATAGGAAGTAGTAAACCAGAAGAAGTACCGGAGTAAACGTAACTATATACTATTGGATCGCGCTTATGACTCCAATAAACTGAGGTTGGAAATAAGTTGGAAATTTCCGAAAATGTAATTCATTTATTAAAGGCCAAATTTTCGCCGAGAATTGTCGGCTTCTTCAGGGCACTACATAGAACAACTTAATTGTAAAATTTAA
>CM043020.1:101700787-101722045 GCA_023690525.1 Holotrichia oblita
TTGACATTTGAATGTCGAAATTATTGACATTCTATGACATTTTAAAACATACTGTGATTTTCTGTAGCATTTTGTATTATTCTGTCACATTGTTTGCCATTCTGTGACAATTACGACTTTTACGACTTTTTACGACATTCAAAATGTGTAACGCGGTTGAGTTTGACATTTAAATGTTAACTAGGACCAAGCTAAACGTTCAAAATCTTCAGACCGAGTTAAACATCTAAAACGGCCGAGTTTGACATTTAAATGTCAAGTCAAACATTAAGTGGTCGAATTCAACGTTTAATACCTCCGAGTTCGATATTTAAATGCCAAAATTGATATTTAAACATCAATTGCGGTCGAGAAACACGTTCAAAACGGACAATACGATCGAGCTTAATATTTAAATGTCAAAAAAGCCGGATTAAACGTTAAAAATTTCAATTATGGTTGAGTTTAATATTCAGTTGTCGAACGTAATCGAGCTAAACGTTCGATACGTTCGGATTTAACCTTAAAGTGTCAAAGAGAGCCCGGATTACATTTCAAAATGTTCACCAAAACCGAGTTCGACGTTTTAATGTTAAACGGAACCAAGCAAAATATTTAAAATGTACAATACAGCCAAATCTTCACATTCTATGATTTTCTGTCACATTTTACGACCACAATATTGACTCAGATTATTCAGAACAAAGCATTGAGAACCGCAGCCGTTGCTGTAAAATGTAGTTGTAGAAATAAAAGTAGTAAAATACAATTCAAAATGTAATAGCTGTACATAAAAATATAATAAAAATAAAATTACTACTGTCTAGTGCATTAACCTCCGCAGTAATTTAAGAAAACCTGACACAGCTTGGGTTTCGTATCGATCGCAAAGCTAATTTTGTTTTTTGAATATGTTTAAAATGTCAAACACTTCTCATACTTCACGGTTGAGGAGGCAATGTTTCATATATTCAGTACACATCCTCTTCCTTTTGTGTTCGCGATGCGAATGCGATGTATTGGAGCTGGTGGAAATAAATAAGTAAAAATGCCGCGGGGTCGTTTGGGGGAAGCCTACAGTTAGCCTCCCCATTCCCCCGTGTATAAGCTTTAATAATCACGTTCGCGTGAATATTTCAGACCGCGCAGGCTGCCCGGTATTGAGGTTAAAGAGCTGGCAGCACGCTTACAACGAATTATATTGTAAGACGGTTGACGAGAATCGTGATATGGCAAAGCGGAGGCATGTTAAGAAGAAATGGGGGAAAGAATTGGAATAGTGAGCTGTTGCGAAGCCTGAAGCGGGATACAAATTGTAGTATTTTAATGAATATTAGAGAAAAATGGAAATGAAATAGGAAAAAAAAAGATGTGAGGAACACACAATGGTAATTTTATAAGCTCGATTGTTGCAGAGCTAAGAGCGACTAGCCATGAGTAAGGCTGCACTTATGAGGTGCTTTACAACTAGCTACTCTCATACATTTGGAGTACTCGAGCGTACTCTAACGTGTTAGAACAACTTAACAGGCGATCGTGCGTAATACAATACGCTTCAAATACTTTAAAATTCTTTCCCCTTACCGCTTACGAAGTACGGTTATGTCAGGTTCAACGATTAACCCTGTCAGGTTATGTTTGTGATATCAAATGTCAACAAATGGATGAAAATTTAGGCAACAAACCTATTAGCACATCGTGCTTAAATACACTTGCCTTTAGTTACTTAGGAGGCTCAAATGCGGTAATTCATGATGGCAATACTAACAAGAAAAACTATGTAAAAAAAGAAGCATTGTATTGGTCTATATTTACTGTTATTAAATTGACCTACAAATAAATACACTGCGATCATTTTGAACTGTCCTGAGTTGGTCATACTGATTTTAATATGGTAAAACTACTTATCTATATTTTGTGGTTAGGTTTATTATTTACATTTTACTTGTAACAAATGTCAACTTAGTAAAGTTACTTATAAGTTGGAGAAATATTTGAATAAATTTTTGTAAGAATATAATAATTGTACCTTATTTTTTATTATAAATCGTATATTGTCTTGAAAAAGACAGAAAAACGGTAATAAAACACGCAGAAAATATGAAAATAGAGACACTACAACAAGACAATACACACAAATGACAGCTAATAGATAAGTGTTGACACCGTAGTCTGTGGTTGACACTATCGTTTTGACATTTCACATATAAATCCAGTATGGACAATTCACGAAAGTAAATATTTCCCAATTTTTATGAATCCAGGGACTTTTTTGTTGCCAACTCATCAGGACACTTCAAAATGATCGCAGTGTATTACATGTATAGTTGTAATCACGAAAGATGATCTCTGCGTCACTTACATACAACTCAATGAACGACATTCAAAGAATAATTTTCATATCCAAATATCTATTTGTATGACAAGGACAGCCTGGATGACAGTTTGTACTATTTTGAAACATTGCCTAGCACATACGTACGGCTTCAAATGTTAGAAAATCTGATGCCGTGCATAAGTTATTGAAACGCGAAAAATTTAAATCATATCATTTTCAAAACCACCAAGAGCTAATTGCGAATGATGCTGAAAGAAGTGTCAGTTTTTGCACAATAATGATGGAAAAACTTTTGGACTCGGACTGAGCGAAGAATCGCGAATAAGTATAATATTTTCAATTTAAATTGGAATACTGGAACACATTGGGTTGCTATGTATGTAGATAATACATACTAGTAAATTAGTGAATTTAACTTGCACTGTTAGGAAAACTTTTAACAAAAAAAGTACAGATTTATCACTCAGCCTTTTGAAAACATAAACAAAAACTAAAAATGAAACCTCTCAATATAACTAACTCTTAGGTGCAAGAAATTAATCTCTCTCTAAATTTATTTTAAAACGTTTTTTTTTCTTAAATGTACATAGAAAACATCTAAATTATTCAAATCGACAATAGAAATATATTCGTAAAACAAATCTCGTTTTACATATTAGCTCGTTGACAGTGTTCTGGTTTGGAAGGGGAAACACGTGATGCATCTGTACTCCCCTATTCTCCGTTCGAATCTGAACATGCGGTCGGTCGAAATCTCGCCTTAACACTTACCTTGTCAACAAATTTATTTAAAATACATATTTGCCAAGACTGGTCCAGCTGCTGCAGCTAATATAGGAATTAAGAAATTTATAAAATCGCCATGTATTTCACCACCTTCAATTATCCTCGATTTATTGTCCAACTTAATTGATGAACCTTTTTTAATTTTAATAGTCATTTATACAAATAAAATAAAAAGTAAAACGCGCCAGCTTATAGCGATAATTTAAGGATAAAAAAATATTACTAATTAGAGCTATTAAGAATGTATTGTCCATTCCAAATAAGAATGAAGCAGATAACGCTACAATCGGAGCACATATCACACCAGAACAAGTTTGTGATTTGCAAAAATCGCGGTAAATTTAAAATTTGTTTTTGATTGTCTGATAATTGACTGTCCACTATGTAGAATAACATCTTTACGAACACTAATAAAACACATTTAATGCTACTAATTGCACTTTTGTGAGCTTCGACCAATTTGTCATATTTCATTTGACATATCCGTTTCTTTGGCGGCGTTTTCAGTTAACTCTATATCTCCGATGGTGTCTTTAAACAGTTTTTTTTTGCTAATTCCAATTTCATTTACTGTCCGATGAAGCCTTTGCCCACTTGTTACATGCCTGCACCTTGTATTTTTTGAGGAACCTGTGAGAGTAGCATCAGCCATAATTACATATTCACGTATTGACGTTTATCAAAACCATAAGATGTATAAATAAGAAAATTTAAGCAAAACTATTCAAATACTACCTTCAATAAGTGAATATTATGACATGTGATGTGACAACTGTCACTGTCAATGTATTTTAACAGCTAAATCTTTATTTTCCGAGAAAATAATACAAAATTGATCTGAAAATTGAAGAAAATGGAAAGTACAAACATGATGAATGGAATAATGAATAGTTAGAAATAAATTCCAACAAGAATACATTTCTTCTCATACTAGCTGCAGCTTCTGGGACTACAATATGACATTTAGTGCATATCTGTAGTGTATATTATTACGAGAAATAAAGTATCTATCCATCTATCTATTCAGAAGCTCTTAAAAACCATTTTGTATGAAAAATCAAGATGAAATGGATAAAAACAATAAAGTCCAATAATCGCAATAGAACACAAACGACGCTCACATACATAGTAGGGTAAACGGTATAGCTATTGGCAACTTAAGCATATCAGGACAGGTAGAAAACAATTATTCCGTTGAATATGTCATTAAACTTAAATGGATGCTATCTGTGATTTAGTCTGTTATTGTTGAAGTTCTCCTAGCCTATAACTATTTTCAAACGTAAGGGTAAATGAGAAACAAATAATAAAATGTAACAGAACGCAAAATTGTACAGTTATTAGCCAGTTTTTACAGTAATTGTCCAAGAATATTACAGTAATTGGCACGAGAGACAATTTTCTATTCAAAAGGTTGTAAATAAATAATTGTATTTCGGGGAGCTGAGGTAAAACAGCCACATGAAATAAAACAACATTCTATATAAACGGCTAGCACTATTTATCTTTATTATTTATATAATACTGATACAATTCCTCTATTTCGTCAACTTCTGCACTCTTCCCACTATTTTCAGTATCCTCCTTCATAATGTAATCATCATCTCTACTATATTCTAATTCTGTCTCTTCTAGATTACTTCCCTGCGTTATGTCATTTGCATCTTTTGCCGTATTTTCTTCAGCGTGAGTTAGATCTTCCAAAGTACTTTCATCGCTTTGGTCCTCTTTATAACATTGATGGCACAAAAATTGATCGTTATCCTCCAAGTAGGGAATGTGCTGTTGGTGGGACTTCGGAATGCACTTGGAGTGATACACTTTCTTGCAGTCATCACAGGAAAGGTCGCTGTTTTGACGGTTGCAGATAAAGCATTTGAGTTGTATTTTAACGGATTTCATCATTTTCTTTTGAGTTTTTGCCGCCTTTGCTTCTTCGCGTTCTCTTCTCTTCCTTTCTTTTTCTTTTTCTGCATTGAGTTTTGCCTCATTTTTTGCTTCCAACATTTCTTTATATTTCTGCGAGGTAAGTGCGAATGGCAGTCTATCCGTTTGCCGTTTTCCTTTACGCTTTGGTGATTCTGGCCACACTAAATAATCAGAAATATTTGATGGTCGGTAAATTTGTACTGTCGCAGTTTCCCCAGGTACTACCACAGTGCCCTCATTTTGAGTGACATCCTCAACAAATTCCTCCTGGGTTTGTAAATGCTCTACCTGTATCTGCCCATCTGTCTGTGGCAAACTGCTGTCTAAGGCTATCTCTAAGTCGGAAGAAGAAACTATTTGGGATATATTTGTTTGACAGACTATTCTCTCTTGATTACTATTGTTATTAAAATATTTCCATAGTCGGTATAGAGTGAAGAAATGTTCATCTTCGTGATCATTAGCAGTATGATCTGTTTGTTCAAATAATTCAACCTTTTCTTTTCCCACAATACCAAGAAATGTTGAATAACTCATATTAATATTGAAATCAGTTTCATTACTGTCACCTACGTTTTCCGCGTTAAAGTGCTTTGAGCCTCCAAGACATTTGCTGTAATCTATAGCGTTTGCATTAAATGGGTAAAACCCACAGGCTTCAAAACCATTGCGAAGGGTTTCTGGTTTAACACTTGAAATGACAACTTTTTTTAAAAGTGGTGTGAATGTCAGTTTGGGTAATAGCTTCACCTGGGTGTTCAGCATGCCACTCCCTCACTGTCTTTTGCCAACACATTTTAATGGGTCGAAAAACCGCAACATCCGCAGGTTGTAGGATACGAGTGGCATTTGGGTATAATGCTATAAGTTCAATACCCAAGTTTCCACATAAGACACTCAGTTGGTAAGTGAGGTGTGACTTGTGGCCGTCAATAAATAATATAACTGGTAGTTCCACGCCTTGTTTGAGTAAGTAAGGGTGGAAGATATTTGCGATATACTCATAAAAGGTCTGTGCGGTCCTCCAGCCGTTATCACTGCGACCGATTCCCCTATTCTTATGGAATAGTCGTTGAAATTTTCTCAGGTATTCTTTTATAAGGAAAAACCACCATTGGGCTACAAATTTTTCCGTTCGCAGAAAAGGTGAACATTACTGTAATGTTCTCCTTGGACGATCCACGATCAATCGTGTAAACATTTTTACATCCTCTCGGAGCCAACACTTTACCACTCTCTGGACATATTAGAAAGCCGGTTTCATCGCCATTAAAAATACGCGAAGGATCCCTTATTACATTTTCTAACGATTTTTCTTCAATATATTTATGGATATCAGCAAACCATTTCCTAATATCGTTTTCAGAGATACATGCGCTAGCTGAAGTAACAGCTTCAGGACTACGTGTAACAACTTCCGGATGCCGTTTGAGAAAAGCTTTCATCCAACCTTCTCCGGGCCTGTTATCTTTGAAAGGATTTGGACGTGGGTTTTGCTTTAAAAATTGCTGAACACTAGAAATGACCTTTTTGAGCGAGTTCTGTAATCCATCTAACTATCGTATTTTCTTCTACTTCCGTCAATACTGGAGATGGTCCAAAAGCTGTTTTACATGCAGGATTTTTTAGTTTGAATTGTAAGGTGGCTCGTGGTATACTATATTTCTTTGCCATACTTCTAAGTGAGTCTTGGCCATTTTGAAAATCGAGCAAAGCTCTCATTGGCCTCGTTGGACTGTAAGTTGGAGCTTTTGGCATGTTGCAACTGTATATAAACCGGTAGGTATACTTGTATCGTTACCTTCCTATCTAAAAAAATAAAGTTTATAGCAATTGGCCACCTTTTCGAGATAGTTAGTGGCCTATGGCTAATAACTGTGTAGAAGGATAAAAAAAGCAATTTGTTTAACAGGAAGGCTGCATATTGTCAGATACATCGTATGGAATGTAAAAATTAAACAATTGAAGAATGGCGGAAAACGCAGTTACTGGCCACCCCCGGGCAATAACTGTAATTTCTTTCATTTTCAAACCAATTACTAGCCACCTGCCTAAATGCTATGTCTTTTGCAAAATATACCATAAAAATATAATCAAATAATTCATTATAGCTCCAACTCACCTACAAGCCAGAAATAGGGTTGGAAATTTCACTAGTAAACTGATTATATGAAAAAAGGTGATCGAGTTACCTTAACAAAAGTTTAAGTATCAACACATCTAACGTGCACTTGTCAAATGGTCGATGCAGTTCCAAGTTGTGCTACCATCTGGGCACTTAATGACCACCTATTCAAAAGTAGGATACTGTAAGTTAAATTTGATTATGGAGCGACTACAGTAAGGCTTTTAGTAATCTTAATACTGCGGTTTGTGTCCATACTGGCCAATCACTATCTGCTG
Source organism: Holotrichia oblita (assembly GCA_023690525.1). Classification (NCBI taxonomy): domain Eukaryota; kingdom Metazoa; phylum Arthropoda; class Insecta; order Coleoptera; family Scarabaeidae; genus Holotrichia; species Holotrichia oblita. The sequence goes on from CM043020.1 coordinate 101,708,223, forward strand.
GCCAATTACTGTGCCATTTACCCTATAACCTTTTTGATGTTTCTGACATTTATGCAATTTTGACAAATTGTTCTTGTGTAAATGTGCACTAGATTTTAACCAATCACAGACGTTTATTTTAGACCCTATCTATTCATAACGCTTCTTTCTTATTTGGAATGAGGTATAGAGTAGTGTATTTCTGAACACGCCATCTTATAGCGATAATTTAAAGTTAGAGTTACAGTTTTCTTTTTTTTCAGTTATAACACGAGTAATGTTTGGTTCTGAACTTGACTAAATTCATCAAAAGATTGAATATTCAATAGTATAGATGGAGACAGTTACCTTATTTTGTAATTCAAGAAGAAAAATGTTGAAAATGTGTTTATTTGGATCAGGGATCAGTCTAGTTTTTGAGGTTATTGTAATGTTATTGATTGCCGTATTATTTATTTTGTATTTTAGTTCAAACTGGTTTAAATAAAGAAGAAATTTAATTTTGAAAGAGTATGGTCGTTTCCCTTTCAAAACCGTATGTTAAACGTGATATTTTTTTTCATTATGAAAAAAATATTTTTTTTATAGAGAGGACTTTTTGTATAATTCACTTATAATGGACAAGCTTTTAGAAGACTATAGACAGTTCCAATTGAATAAAAAAAAGAGTAAAATAAATGCAGCAGATCAAATTCTGGTTGAAATTAGATATAATAATATTGCTGTTATGGCAATATTTCGGAAATTTGCAGACTATTCTAATGAAATAGTTTTATGGCCAACTGAAATAGATGATGAAAAACCAGTAATTAGATTGAATGAAGGCAGCGTTATTGGTGGTTATAATATGGTCAATGATAATAAAATTATTGTAAATCACCGCACTAAGGGAAATTTAACAATAATATTTCCAGATACCAATTTAAGGGACAGAGCAATTACATTGTTGCAACAAATCTTCAGGTAATGTGTTTTGAATGTTTTAAAGTGTTTAATAATTATTTACAAGTACCTACATGTAGTAGTATGTCATGATGCTTCATGTAAAATGTATTATTTGTTACAGCGATGAGAGTAGTGACTCTGGAGCCTCAGTCTAATATGATAATGATGTATATGTAATATAATATTGTAATGCATTATGAAAAAAGTTTATAAGAAGTTATTTCCCAGATAGCACCGGACGTTCTATGGATATCCATTTTATGTCCAAAAGTGGTCCGAACGTCCATGGATGTAAAACGGATATCCACTGGACGTCTGTTACTGAATATCCATCGGACGTCCGTTAATGGACGTTCTATGGATATTCGTTTTATGTCCGCATGTACCTATGTTGTAGAGTTGGTGGTGCAAATGTGGAAACTTGGAAAAATTCACAAATGTACTACTCATTTTCACGCCCAGGCCACGACGTATGGCACACATGACTCACAATCATTTGAAAAAGCCTCACCGCAAAAAATGCATCTGGCGTCATCCTCTTCTGCTGACAATCCACCTACAAGCATTTCTATAACTGATTCCCCTGAGGATATTGAAACTATCTGACTTTTCTTTAAATTCAAGTTCTCTTTTGCAATGTTTGGGTTATATTGTTTTTTCCCTTTCCTGTTCAAAAGTATTTTTTTAGGCTTATTGGCTTAGGATCAAACCTCTTTCAAGTTCCGTTTTATAAGGAGAGCTTGTAAAGACTACAGCCGAAGATAATTTTCCTCCATAGTTTGAAGTTTTCTCCTTTAGCGCAGGTATTGGCATTATATATCTCAAGATGAAACACAGAGAGCAGATTGATCTGGTATTTCAGCATTTCGAATATTCTGCGGTCGCAAACGCGGTTCTTAACTTCTCTTTACTTTTCTTTAATTAAACCCCGTTTAATTAACTATAACTTTATTTAGTCGAAATTTACAAACTTTGAATTAAACTCGTACTACACCACTTGAGTCACTGTTGCCAACCGTCAGTTCCAGTTTTCACGCTAACAATCGACAACCCTGACTATTCAGTGCCCTTAACGAACACTTTCTTCATGTCCAGCTTGTCGTCTTCTAACCGGCTTATTGGTTTTCGTCGGGTTGTTCGCGTTCTCCCTTCTCTTTTCCTTTCTTCTCTCCAGGTTTCTTCGGTGTTTTCCATATTTTCATTTTTCTCTGCATAAGCTTATTGATTATTTGGTCATCTTCTTCCTCTGCGCCTTCTTTTTCTTCCGATTCTTCGCAATTTTTATACAACTTTAGCTGCGATACACGAACATTGTCATAAACGGCCACCCTTTGCTGTGTTCAACTAGCTGTCATACAGGTTATGCTTCCGTATTACCAACACTCCTCAACATTAGCACCACCCCCTCTACTTAAACAGAGAAAATCATAATAAATTAATTAAAATTCAGAAGGTTATTTTGATTTGAGTTTCTAATGGAAAGGTGCAACAATCAGCTGAGCAAAATGGATGCCGAGAGTTTTAAAAGTTCGGAGCTGCGAAGATTCTATGGATTACCAAGAAAGTAGCTAAAAAAATATTTATCATATAGCTTATTATTATGTCAGGAAAGTGCGTATGTGCAAATAGATTTTCGAAGAATTATATAGTTTTTCTATAGTTTGTTCGTTTTGTAACTGTGTGTACACTCTAGTGGACATCATGCAATTCTGACTTTGATGAAAGTGAGATTATAGGTTCCTTGCTACTTATATTACAGGAATTTTTATTTTTATGTGTTCTCTTGGAAGATATCTGCGAGGTGCCAGGACCTTCGTTCTCATCAATCAATGATGCTGGAAGCAATAATTCATCGGAAGAAGAAGATGTAGAAATATTGATAGAAATCAAAGATTAATATGAAGAGAATTTAGTTAATTGAATAGACACATTTAGCGAAACCTTCATTTCATCCAAATCCCGATTTGGGACCCAGACGATCTCAAGAAGCAAGAGAAACGATAAAAAAAGAAAAAATGAAGAAGACAGAAGTTGAGACCGTTTCTCAATAAATTACAGGAAAATTTTGTAGATGCAATGGACCCGGAAGAATACCAGTCAGTGGATGAACAAGTCATGCCCATGAAAAGTATAGAGTTCCCATAAAACGAAAACCAAAGTTCCCATATGCCCTCTGGGGGCTTATGCGGACGTTGTTGAGGGATTGTGTGACGATATTCATCATGCAAATCACAAAGTTCCTTTTGACGATTTGTTTAACTCTGTACCAATTCTTGAAAGTCTAAGAAACAATGGAATATATAGCAGAGGTATTCTGCGCTGAAATAGAACCCAAGATGCCGACAAAACTTACCCTCGGACAAAATTATGAAAAAGCAGTCAAGAGGAACATGATACGTTGTTAAAAAAACCGTATCTCCATTACAAATCATGTATTTTTCTGACGTAGCTTGTATCAATACGTTTATTTTGACGGATAAAGATTTTTTGCAGTTCAAAGCTACTTTATCGAAAACTCTTATAAGTATTGGGAAAGTAGAGAAACCTGGGGCCAGGAAGACCAAAAGATCACGGTCTACGACACCCTCTTCAATCCTGAAAAAATGAGAAACTAGCCTGCAAACTTCAGGCCATTGCCCTAAACTTGAAGACATAAAAAATACAATAAGGTGCAGGTCATCAGCTTGCAAACACAGAACAAAATATATTTGCAAGAGGTATAGCCAATATTTATGTGCAGATTGCTTTGAATATTATCATTCACCTGCTCATTACCATAGGCTGACCAAAATATTGAAACATCTTTTCACAGATGTTGTTCACATTATCCATTATTATTCCCCATACTATTTTTAAGACATACATATTTAAGAATTTTAATTTAAAAAAATGACTTCCTAATTTGTGCATGAAAGGGTTAATGGAATAACGCGCCATCTTGAGGCTAATAATATAACCACCATAAAGAGAAATCTATAAAGTTCTACTAATCTATCCACTAGAAGATGGCGCTGTAGGTATTACAATTACATTATTTATTAACTTTAAAAATACTTAGCAAATAAAATTTCTAAAATAAAGCAAATAATTGCTAATAAATTTCCAACGATTAAAATAACGAATGCTGATACGCATTCAATAATTGTCATTTGCCTATTATCTGTATCCACCGGTCGATTATCCGTAGCATACTGAATCAGATACTGTCGAAACTTGGGAGTTGATGGTGTAATATCGGACAACCATTTCTTCAATAGTCCAGCTAAAATTTTAAGGTTCCTTATAAAGCAAATAATTAAATCCAATTTTTTTATGACCTACCTTGCCTTGATCGACTTATAAGTCTATTGAGTGCCGACCTATAAGGTACACCTCGCGCTAAAGGCCATCCTAGCGGACTCGATATCAGATACTGCTTGGAGATTCTCAAATCATACACGTTGTAACGCATAAACTTTCTTCGCGGTCCAAATAAATCATTGCATCGCAACTCGGCATTATATTGAATGACGTTGAATTGAGTTATCATAGCAGCTGGATTTTCAAGGACGTAGCGTGAAGCCTCACACCAACCCTTGATGAATATGACGCGGCTACGATTTTGGAAATTATTTATCCTGTAAGGATTTTTTTTAGTTTTTAAAGTGGTACCTACCTTTTAAGGATCTGTGTTGATGGATCGTTATTTTCTAAAATGCCTAAAATGTTATCCGCACCTGCTTTCTCAATTACCACCTTGTATCCGATATCTAAAACATCATTTAGTGTGTTGGGTTCCTTGTGAGGTGGTCTAATCATAATTGAAGCCATTTTGCTGCTATAAATGTTGCTTAAGAGCATGCTATAGAAGCACCAGAATATCCAAAGTATTCGGAACCAATTTCTGTTGCCTAACACGGTTAGACCAGTTACAGTTTCTTCTAGTATTGATTTATAAAACAACTGTAAATAAAGTTCTTATTATTTACGGATTCTATTGTATTATAGATTTGATTAAATAAATAGAAACAATACAGAATGAAAAAAAAGAACCATTTTTTCGTGTTGAGTTTTTGATTCTTTTTGCTTTCTAAAAGCGATGATAATTTAGGAAATGATCGTGAGAAATGATGTCGATGACTATGAGACAAAAATACTCAACAAAAAAGATTTTCTTCAGAACATATCCAAGAGCTCCATTTTCTGAAAACTCAAACCAATCTTTACGACACACCTTTCAGCAAGAAACGTGAGTCTCCTAACATTGTTCATGTTATTTTTTGAATCTTACAGAAGTTGTATTTGAGTCGCCGCTGCTGGAGGGAGTGGATCAGATGTGGTCATCTCTTCACCGCTACCACCTAAGGCATCTATTGCGATTACCCAGTTCCGTTAGCACCCTTCCAATCCAATATTATTAGCATTTCCTAGGTCTGACAATTTGATGTCGAATGACTAATCGATAACGTGATAGAAAACCTTTGTCAAACGTCAGTTTGACATATCTCGCACAATAGCAATATGACATCCTTCACAAAACGTCAGACATATTTAGCAAAATGTCAATTTGACGTTCCTCGCGGTTAATAGTAATGTGCAGTTCAGAAATAGCGGAGAGCAAGAGCAGAACTGTGTGGTGGATGATCAAATAGCTCCCAGCCGAACTCCTGCAGAACAATTGCTGTGCCCCGAGCCGTATGTGGACCAGCGATGCCACCATCTGTTTGTTCATAATGTTCGGCCTGTAGACCTGACAGAGCTGATGATGAATTTCGATTGCCGCTGCTTTATACATTGCGGAACTTCCCAGATAGCACGCTCACGTCACATTGACGTTATTAATTGGGGATTTTTCCCAAAAGACGTCAGATCACCAAAATTTTACGGCATAAGGCCGTCACTTTGACGACGAAAAAATACCGACACCTTTTAAACGAAATAATGTCGTCTTTTTGACGTCATGACACATTTGGTTGATTTACGAAGTTTAAAGGTTTAAAGGTCAATGTGTATTGCAGCTCAAAATTGAATATAATAATGTTTTTATTTTGCAATTAATGTTTAGTTAAGTATTTGATTATTGGTATAAAAAAAAGGCAAACCTCCACAGTAAAAAAATGACTGTAATTTTACATTTTAGTTTATCCGTTGATATGCAGCTACAAAGTTTTGATTTACTCGCCGTTAGCCTTTAAAACAGCCACCGATCACCATCCAATCATATAAAAGCTTGGTAACAAAGCTTGTTTCGTATATAACGTGGAAGTGTTCTACAACCCATGGGGATGACAATAATTTATTGGAATAGAACAAAACATTGCTCGTACCTAGCGCACATTTCCCCCAGCACATGCTACAACCTTTTCATTTATGATAACAGTACCTGACGCTGCCTAAACGAACAATTAGTGATTAAATCTGTTTTATCGAGTTGTATTTGATCTATTTTCACGTAACGGGACCAACGTAGAGGTGAGTACCTATGGGAAAATATTGTTATTTAAGAAATGAGATATGCAATATTGCGGGTAAAATTATAGGTTATGTCGGTGTAGCTCAAGATTGTGTGGCCAGTGAGGAATGGCGAAAAATTCTCTCTATATGTGCATATATGTGGCAATGGTATTTTTTTTAATTTTAATAAATATTTTAAAGAATTTTGAATTTGTTTTATTCATTACAGTAATTACTGTGTAAATAATAATATACATATATCTAAAGCTGACAGCGAAATAACGTCATTCTGAACACATCTATAAGACGTCCAATTTTCACGTGACTGGTCTGTGACATAATCACGTGATCTTACCGTGATTTGCGGTTTTGATTTAAAGTTATAAGGACGTAACCGATGACCAAATTATTACGTAAAACTGTCGTCATTGTCCTTCCTGAGTTTATCACTGACTGAATCTCGCAGGCGGTGGAAGAACGAATAAGAGCCTCCGGGAGCCTCACTGGGAGTTGATCACAGTGTCTCACGCTCCGGCAATGCCGAACAGCGAGTTCATATCTGACAAAAAGTTTGATGCTGCCATAAGAACTGACACACGTCGGTTCTGAACCTGTGAATGATTGTTCGGTGGCATTTCTTGCTAACTTGACAGCTGTTTCGTTGCTTCTGATTCCAGAGTGGGTTGGCACCCATCTCAGCGTAATGCTGTAACATTCCGCCAGCTTTCGAGCTTCCTATGGCAATCAAGTACCACCTCGGAATCAAACCTGATAGTCTGTTGTGCTCTAAGGACTACCTGGCAGTCAGATAATATTTCTAAAGAATTCGTTTATCTGCGGGTAGTTTAAAATGTCCTCTACACAAGTCTGGATGGCAAGATAAAGCTAAGGCGTTTTAGAAGCATCTACAAACCAGCGTGAGTTGGTTGAAGATGAAACGGCCTCCCATTGTGATGTTTCGAGAATTTTGTCTAAATCATTGCAGCAAAAGAAATACGAAAAAGAATAAAAATTAATTGAAAGGGAGATAGAATACACTTACACTAAAATAATCAAAGAAATCCACAGGAATTTGTCTGCACCTTTTTGCACGAATATAAAAGTAGATGCCTGCACTTAAGATAAAGATCGAAACAATTATAGCGATCCATAATGTATACTTAAACGGATATACAGCACTTAATATCAGATTTGCATGGGGTATCCTATATAGATAAAATATATTATAATCTTCCCTTTCAATAGTTGCCGTAAATAAAGCCCTTTTAGTTCTGGCCCTCGTTCTCGTTATACCACCGATAGCAAAATCCAATGTACCATCTACCACTTTTTCGAAAACGTCGAAGAAGGATTGAGGCGAGTTATCACCAAAATTAACTAATTTGTAGGTGAAATTCAAACGCCTGCTTACTTCGTCGAGTAATTCTCCTTCTATTCCAGTCCCTCTTTCACAAATAATTGTTATATTTTCATCCTTAAGATCAAGTTGAGGTTGTGGGCTTGCGCAGCTGAAATATGGGAAATAATTTAGGTAACCCACAAGAAAGAAATGGCCGTTCAAGTTAGTAAAAGTGCTCGGTTGTAGATGCTTGTTTTCTATAAGAATCTTTGATCCATTTGTGGTTTGCAAATTTTTGATTTTGCGGCTTCGATTGCCGCAGTAATAGCAGATTTTGGAGGTTTTTACAAAATTTCCTGTACAATTTAATACGATGACGTTTCCAGCATTTTTTAAATATTTCATATCGGATAAAACGTCGAAATCTATGTTTGTTGCAGTTATTAAAAATATAACCACATCGTCGAATTTGAAATTGCTAACGATACTAGAAAAATTAAAAAATTTATTTTCGTTTTTTAATATGACGAAATTCACTGTTTTAACGATGTATCCTGAGCGGTCGAAAACAGATTTATTAAAATCGACATTGTTAACAGTAACCAGTTTCGGCTCCTTTGCGTTTATAATCTTCAAGATATATTCGGAAAAAACTGCATTTGCTTCGTCATAATGTACGGTAAAGCTGTAATTTGGATATTTAGAAATTAATTCTTTTAAATATATTTCTTGATTAGGATTTAACGTTGATGTTTCACTATTCGAAAATAATTTTATTGCTTGTGTTTTGGATAAAAATATTGATATGACAATCGTAGCGACTGATACAGACATGTTTCTCGGAGAAACTGTTAGTTTCGAGTGTCGATTTGGTTTATTATAATTTAGATATTTATTTTCCAGTCCTGTGGAAGGTGTAATTTACAAATTATATCGTTGAAATATGCATGACAAATGATGAATTGATATTTGGTGTGTAGATTAGTATCTATACAAATTTTTCGTTTGCTTGTTTTGATTGAATCTGTTAAATTATGTATTTTACATAGATTGGTACAATATTATTAATACTACAAATCTAAATCGTACCTATGTACCTATAATAATGTTCTGTGTCTACAATTGTAGGTCAACAGTTTTAATAATTGTTTTGTCTTCAAACTTATTAACTTATAGGGTGTATTTTCAGTGACCTTGATCTTATCGGCAAATTGCAAGAGTAACAGTTGTCAATCTCTATTATGAGCAAGGCAATAAAACTGCTTTTTAAAACAATTACCTACACAGAACAACAAATTTTCATTTTTTTAAATTTTTCTTTGAACACTTATTTTGTTTTATATTCCTGATAATTATTATAAAAACAAATATCTTCTATCACGTCTGGTATTATAAACAAATGAAATTCATATTGATCATTCAATACTATAACAGTAAATGCTATTCTGGAACGTATTTAGAAAGTCTTTCTTTTCACTTTTCTTTTATATTGGGATGAAGAATATTCCGAAATTAAAGTCCAACAATAGTCAGCAAGTATCTCGCTATTCCACTTGCTCTGATAGCGTGTTTCAATAGTGGAAATATCCTGATGAAAACTTTCCTCATGCTCGTCACTAACATCGCCAAGATTCCGTGGAAAGAAGTTCAGGTGCGAATGCAAGGAATGTATTTTAAGACTCATATTACAGCCTAATGTATGCATTATAACAAATTCATTTGATTATATTGTATTTGTAAAAAAATAAGAAATATAGAATAAATAGGAATTATATAATTAGTTATCAAATTATGAAAAAAAGAAAAGTTCTTTCCAATAAAAAATCATTGTTAATAAAAATTATAAATTTACACAAGTACAATAAATATCAATTTCCTCAGTATACAGGGTGAGTCACGAATATTTCCTCGATCTCTTATTGTGCCTAAACGCTAAAAGATATCAGTTTCAAATTTTATTCTAATATGTAGGACGATAAGAAGCACCTTTTAAAATTATTTTCAAGTATACAGGGCGATTCAAAAATGTACAGCATATCAAAGTTAGGTTATTTTTAATGGAATACCCTATATTGTATATTATTTTTGGATTCTACGTCATAAATTAGGATAACTTTGTTAACAGTTCCCTATACCTATCTGCTGCCAATTTCGAGAAAATTTGATTTTTATGAAAATGTCGGCTTTCGCGAAAAAACTATATGACATGGACGATTTAGATTTGTAAGAAGTTGTTTTGAGAAAGCGAGCTTTCAATAAACCCGTAGAGCATTTTGATATTGGCTACATGACATTAAGCAAAGCAATTTATACTTTATATTTTTTCAAGCATCAATAACTCTCTTAAGTTAAATGGAACACCCTGTTTTTATCCATCCTATGTGAAAGCACATTAAACCCCCTACCAAAAACTATAAAGATGTCTATATCTAAATTTAACGATTAAAATGATATTAACGAAATTCTTCAAAAACGCTCTAAAGCTGATGCTTTTTCTCATCTAAGTAGGCCATGTTTTCTAATTATTTGTGTGTGGATAATTATATTCCTTGTAAGTTGTATTCTAATGATAAATAAAGCTGGAAACGATGTTGAAGTAATCCGAATATTAATTATTAAAGAGTAAGTTGAAGTTCAAATGAATCATTCATTATTGATAACCTAACTTTGATATGGTGTCAATTTTTGAATCACCCTGTATACTTGCAAATAATTTTAGAATGTGCCCCTTATCGTCCTACATATTTGACTAAAATTTGATACTCATATCTTTTAGCGAGACCGAGGGAATAGTCATGACTCACCCTGTATACATTATGATCATAGCTCCTAATAACGCATTATGATAATATTCCTGTAGATCAAACAAAGATTTTTTATAATGCTGAAATTTAATTTCTTTAAGTACCGATTTTTTAATTCCTTTCAAATTTTTATGCGCATTACTATCTCTATATGCATATGATTTAGATCTTAATCCAATAAATTCAAGTATCTTTTTCGAATGAAATTAAAACGCTAGACAAATAACTTCTTATAAACTTTTTTCATAATGCATTACAATATCTAGGGTAGCGACACCATTAGTCGACCACTTTAGCGGATTTGAATTTTATTTGTTTTTCTGTCACCAATGATTATCAGGAAAATCGTCTGTGATAGATTTAATCGTGTTCTCTTTATACTATATTTCGGCGTTGAATATAGCACTGGATGATAGTAGGTGCTACAACAGAAATGATATCTACGATTTAAAACAACTGCAATTTTGCTTGTAGTCGACCGGTAAAATCTAGTAGTCGGGCATCGATTCCCCAATAGTCGACCTATCTAATTGTTAAAATAATATCAATCTGATTTTGTAGGTATTTTATTAGTTAAAGAAGCAATATAGACCTATTGAAACCTTCTAAATAAACAGTAAAAAACTTATACACAACTTCATCTTTAAATCTGATAAAGTAGTTATACAAACAAAAATATAAAAGTTATAAACTACATTGAGGATACTTAATCATTTTGTCAGAAATATCTTCATATAAATTATTACTGAAACCAGAACATTTCAAGTGGTACCACGGCGTGCAGTTATCACACCCGATATTTTTTAAATCATTATCTTCTGTGACGCTTGTAAGATCTACATCACATAAGCTGCATTTTATCCAACGGACTGATTTTTAAATCGTATTCCGCAATTGTCTGCTTTTTACGTCCATTCATTTTTCTGACTCGTTTTCCATTTATAGAACTAATCGTTTTTACTTTATTTGCTAGTATTTTGCCCTTTCCGTACCTCAGCTTCCATTTTCCTATTTCGAATGGCTTCAATTTTCATTTGTTTCACGTTTTCTTCTTATTTTTCCAGTTGTATCCACATGTCGGAGGAAATAGCATTTGGTAGCTTTGTCACTGATTTCCTTTTTTTTTGCCTCTCTGAATAGGTTTAGGGTTACAGAGTATTGTATTGATGGAAGGTTGCAATGGAGGAATTATTATGTTTGAAAGTATTTTAACATTACTAGACGAGCTATCATTTGAGGCATTGTCAAAAGGGGTAACTTTTGGAATATCATCTATGATCGAGGTATATTTTACTTTCTTGAAAGAATGGCATTGGAACATCATTATTGTTTAAATCATTTTCAAGTTCAGGAATGTCAGTATTTGTTGGCAAAGAGTGTTGCAACTCCTGAACAATATATTATCAGCTTCATCAATATCATATAAATGGCTATCACTTAATAAGGCAAAATTTGGTAGATTATCCGACGGATGGAGCGGACCTGTGAGTATTACAACTGGATTGTCACTGTTGCACAGGTGTTGCGCTCTAGATAATTCTTCAAAACTTATCTCTATATTAACTCTACGTTTCTCCACATTATGATGAATGCTTTTGATCGTTTGCTCGGTGATCTTATAGGTATGTATTATTCGCATTATTATTAGGAGTTCTCATTTGTTTTTTTCAAATCTTCAAGAATGTTCTGAATGCATTTAGAATAATCCATCATATTCAGATCAAAGGGAAAAAGACCACATTTACGAAAACCATTTTTAATAGTTTGCGACAAATTGCTTTTTTTTTCTAAAACTTGCTTCAAAAGCGGACTAAACTTTGCTTTTGTTAAAATTTGGTTGGTGTCTTCTTACAGCATTTGCCACTCACGAACTACTGCATTCCATTCACATTTCAGAGGTCGAAAAACACTAACATCGCACAACTGGCGGTTGACCCAATTTTTCCAGGTTTTTCACACCACCACACGTCTTCGACCTGCGCCATGTTGACACTGATCAATTTAAATTTCAGTTACCATTATCCTTTGTTCCAATTGGTAGATTTTGGCATGAAATTATCCTGCTACTGAATAATAAACCTGCGCTTCAATATAACATATATTCATCTATTTATTACGAAAGATCTACTAACATGGTCGACCACCGGAGATGGTTGAGTTTCGGGAACTCTACCCTACATCATTATCATATTAGACTGAGGCTCCAGAGTCACTATTCTCATCGCTGTAACAATAAATAATACATTTTACATAAAGCATCATGACATACTACTACATGTAGGTACTTGTAAATAATTATTACACTTTAAAACATTCAAAACATATTACCTGAAGATTTGTTGCAACAATGTAATTGCTCTGTCCCTTAAATTGGTATCTGGAAATATTATTGTTAAATTTCCCTTAGTGCGGTGATTTACAATAATTTTATTATCATTGACCTTATTATAACCACCAATAACGCTGCCTTCATTCAATCTAATTACTGGTTTTTCATCATCTATTTCAGTTGGCATTAAAAATATTTCATTAGAATAGTCCGTAAATTTCCGAAATATTGCCATAAAAGCAATATTATTATATCTAATTTCAACCAGAATTTGATCTGCTGCATTCATTTTACTCTTTTTTTTATTCAATTGGAACTGTCTATAGTCTTCTAAAAGCTTGTCCATTATAAGTGAATTATACAAAAAGTCCTCTCTATAAAAAAAAATTTTTTTCATAATGAAAAAAAATATCACGTTTAACATACGGTTTTGAAAGAGAATCGACCATACTCTTTCAAAATTTAAATTTCTTCTTTATTTAAACCAGTTTGAACTAAAATACAAAATAAATAATACATATAGGCAATCAACATTACCATAACCTCAAAAACTCGACTGACCCCTGATCCACACATTTTTCAACATTTTTCTTCTTGAATTACAAAATAAGGTAACTGTCTCCATCTATACTATTGAATATTCAATCTTTTTATGAATTTCGTCAAGTTCAGAACCAACCATTACTCGTGTTATAACTGAAAAAAAGAAAACTGTAACTCTAACTTTAAATTATCGCTATAAGCTGGCGCGTTTTACTTTTTATTTTATTTATATAAATGGCTATTAAGGTGGGCACAATACCATAGACGATTCGTAACAGATGATCACGTAAAAAAATGGCCGATTTAAAACATCTAGCAGTATATAGAGGACTCTACTAATATCAATCTCAACAAATATATTAAATTAGCTAAAATCAGTTTCGAAATATACATCTCTGCTTCCACGGTTGCGTATTTATCAGGTAATAGAAAATGTTGAGAATGTAATCGT
>CM043020.1:101722545-101881364 GCA_023690525.1 Holotrichia oblita
TCACAGTAGATCTTATTGGTCGTAGTGAAGAGAAGCAAACTGATCTAATCTAATCTAACACCACTGAGATGGAAGGGAGCTATGTCATTGAAACTGATTTTTCTAAAAAAAATCACGATAACGTTCTTGCTTGTATGTCAGCTGCACTTTATAAGCATACAAGCGATTTTTTATGCAGAATGCGAAGAAGACTGGTCTGTGAAATCAGATTTACAATAGTTTCGCGAGAAGATAATTCATGTTCGCCAAAAACACCACGAACTCTAGTGCCATTTAATTAAACTTGTTCAGAAGTTTGAAGATCAATTGGAATTGAAAAAAAATTAAGGGTACTCACAATAGATCTTATTGGTCGCAGACAAAAGGAGCAGACAGTGTTCGATCAACCGACTGATCTAATATAATCTAACATCAGATCAATTTTTTATACAGCATGCGATGAATACTAGTTTGTGAAATCAGGATCACAATAGCTCCGCGAGAAGCCGGTCAAAAACACCACAAACTTTATTATCATTTTCTTAAATCAAGAAAAAATTCTCTCCATATATGCCAATAGTAACAGATTTTTTTTTTTAATTACAAAAACAATTGATAAGTATGGGCTGGGCATCCATCTTGCATGTATTGGTACCACAACCCAATCCTATCTGCCACTAAATACCGCTGAGCAGTCAGTCATGATGTTCCATTGAACATCATAAGTCCAACTAAATGACTTCCCATTATACCATTAGAAGAATTTTTTTGACATAACTTCTGACTGGTTCGATATTTTGAAACAGAATCTAAAGCAGCACAAGAACCTGCAAAACATTGTCGAATGCCACTCGATTTGGGACACTCTGTATGCAGAGAATTTCCCCCCACCTAGTTGTGCAAAACTGAACAGTTACACTTTCCTAATCCTTTTGCTTTAGCCTTGTTTAATAACTTTGCAATAAACTTCCTATCGAAAGACTATAATCCAACCTCATCAGTTAAGGCTTAATCAGAATATGGATTAGCACAAATTCCGATATTCTAAACACGCTAAACACAGTACACCTAAAATATGTTATCTGTACGTAAAATATGGTCGGAAGTAAAGCGCGACCACAGGCCCGCCGATACACCGACTTCCGGAACATTAATAACGCTTAATAACTGGCCAGTTGTGAAATCAAGACGTATAGTGGTCGTAAATCAAAGAACAAGCGCTAATAAATTCAGAGTTATAACCGGAGATTTCGTCGGGATAATGCTTCGATACAATCTTCTCTCTTCTGGTGGCAGCGCCCGGCGATGATGGGGATAAAAAAAAAACCTACCAAAAAAATTCAATATCGGCTTTTGTAAAATCTATATTTTATAAAAGACAATAACAAGCGGAGCGTAATTGATGGAAATCCTATTATATTAACGTTAAAATCCACTTTAATTCTTTATTAAATTCCACCCACATAAATTGCATAATAGAACAGACGACCTATATACTTCGCAATAGATTAAAAAGCTTTAAAAAGAAACATCCGATACAGATAAACAGATAATTCGACGAGAAATGTATGTAACGGATCCGTGAAAAGAAGGCCATTATCACTGGAACTGTTACAGAAATAAATTATCTGGGAAATCATGTTGGAAGTTCTAGGTCGGAGGATGTATAAAAGGCGGTACCAGAGCCAAAGCGTTCCAAAGCCAAGTTCACAGCCAGACATTAGACAATGTGTAGACAACGGTCGCCCAGCGTCGCCCACGTTTCGGCAATTCACGTATCGCCATCTCTCTTCCACGAGCACAGTTTTAAATTAATATGCCGAAAAAGAAGCACGACCGATATTGAGATATTTATATATCTTGTGTATCTGTTGGAAGTAGGTAACGAGGGAGAAAAACAAGAAGCGAGGAATTTTTTTCTCCGGCTTTCCTTTTCGTTTAGTTCTTTTTTTTTGCGAGTAAGATGATCGTTACAGATATGTACACACACATATATATATGTATATATATAGAGAGATAGAAAGAGACTAAGTTATCTTTTATTTATCAAGGTCTTCGCGAAAATGGCCGAGGGCTTGCAGAGAGAAATCGGAATAAAAAAAAATCCGAGGAATGGAGAAAACATAAAATTATCGAGTTATGTAATAACATCTTTCTCCATAGTAACCTATTGAGACCATTGAGACAACGCATATAATAAATTTGTCAACTGGTTAGCTCTCTAAAGCTTTCAGAGCGATGATGTCTTGTAGTAATCCTCCTCTTAACAAGATCAAGACATTATTAAGCCGTTTGGTATTTTTCATTGTCGCAGCAAAACTTGGTCAAATATATTCGACCTCCGATGACTTCAAATGCTGGTTAGACGATTTTAAATTAATTTCTAACTTGCAACATGCGCTGGAATAAGCGTAATTGTATTGATAAAGTTCGTTACTAATTCCTAATTGTTAATAACGAGCTTTCCAATTTATTTTTGGTCTGGTGTCATGTCCTGTTATGGTATCACTGTCACATAGTGACATTTTTAAAAAGATTAAAAGGAAAAATCAGTCAATTTAACTGATGCCAAAACTTATAAAAAAGGGAGAAATTAACAGTGGGAGGATAACACAAAATACACATAACGGCAGCAGATAGAAAAACGAAGGAAAGTAACAAAAATAATAAAATATAAAGGAGTTGGAGATTGGTATGGAAAGGAGAAGGAAAAAGGAAGGAGACGTGGTTGGGCAGAAGGAGCATAAGAGGAAGAACGACTTACCATCAGCTTACGGAGTCACTGCAACTAAGTACCAACCACACATGCATGAAAGAGGGCAAAAGCTTTGAAGCTATTTAAAACAAACCTAAAATAATTTTAAACAATAGTGGACAGACTTCGATCTTCAATTTTTTCAATTATTTCATAAATTATTCATGATAGATGGTTGAAATTATGAAACAATCAATAGAAAACCTGGAACAACTCAGAACAATTATGAAAAAAGTTCGATTTTCAGCTAAGTTTAATTTTTCTCAATTATTTCATTAGATATGCATGGTAGGAGGCTAAAACTTTGAGGCAATCTAAACCAAATTTTTTTTACCGATTAAAAAAAACAAGGCTCCAGACGAATTTCGTTTTTTTTCATTTATTTCCTGAATTTTGTGTTCTTCTCAACTATTTCATAAATTAAAACTATGGAACAATCTACAAGAAAGCTAAAACAGCTTTTTTATTGTCATGTGGTGGGTGCTACTTGCGTCGACCTCTTCAGCTGTATTGCATGTCTGATTATGTCTGCAACTGTTGGTGTGCAATTTGCGTGCGGAATCGCTGGTGACTATCACATCGGTTCACTGAAATCTTTTCATTGTGGTGCGATTTTAACAAGGAACTTATCTAATAGTGATTGCTTTGTCTCTTTTTGAGGATTTGATGGAAATGCGACATTGCATTATCGTTAAACAGATTTATTGTTCGCAGTGCTACAGTCTTATTCGGGTGATGCTTTTCTACAAAATTTTGCAGTCTTTCCCACATTGCACACATTTCCTTAATCTCGTTAGAAGTCAGGGATTCCTCCTTCCTTTCCTCCTCATCTTCAGATGCGGTCTCCTCCACTGCTTCTTGCTGTTACTCGTAGTGCTCCCATTTCCATGTTCCTCCGCCAGTTCCTGAATGTCCTCCTCATTCACCTCCAATCCCATGGTCTTCCCCAAGGATACTATTTCACTGATAACTGGCGGCTCTTCTTCTTGCACAAACCCCTCAACAGCATGTCCAACAACACAAGTAGGCCACAGCTTTCTCCAAGCGGAATTGAGGGTTCTCTTGGTAACTTCGTTCCATACTTTTTCAATTATCTTGACACAAGTCACGATATCAAAATGACTCTTCCAAAACTCTCGGAATGTAAGGTTTGTTTCTTCGGTCACATCAAAACATCGTTGAAATAGTGCTTTGGTGTAAAGCTTTTTAAAGTTTGAAATGACCGGCTGATCCTTCGGTTGGAGTAGGGGTGTGGTGTTGGGAGGAAGGAACTTAACCTCAAGGCCCGGAGGATGAGCAGGTGCATTAAAATTAGCAAAGCTTTAGGTGGCAAATTTTGTTCACTTCAGGACCGAATACCTGGTTGATCCGCTCAACAAACAAGACACGAGTGACCCAAGCTTTATTGTTAGATCTCCACATAACGTTTAGTTGGTTCTTCTGCACCTTGCATTTCTTAAAGGCTCGTGGATTCCCCGAATGATACACGAGTAATGGCTTAACTTTGAAATCACCGCTTGCATTTGCACACAACAGGAGGGTGAGGCGATCCTACATTGGTTTGTGACCCGGCATTGCTTTCTCTTCTGCTGTAATATAGGTTCTTTTTGGCATCTTTTTCCAAAACAGCCCCGTCTCGTCACAGTTAAAAACCTGCTGTGGCAGATAACACTCGGAATCTATAAGCTGCTGGAACTCGGGCCTTAACATCGAAACTCGCAGCCTCCCCATGTCTCACAACACTATCGATGCCAGTTCTCCGTTTAAAGTTATCAAACCACCCCCTACTTGCCTTGAAGTCCTGTTCTGTCGACGTACCTGGTAGCTTAATTTGAAGGTTGGCATACAAGGCCTTTGCCTTCTCGCAGATATAATTTTCGGTCAAAGTAGTCAAGTAGTTACTTTTCGTTTATCCATACCAGAAGTAACTTTTCTACATCTTCTAGTACATGTGGTCGATGCTTTGATATTCTTGTGACTCACAATTACATAGCAATTGTTAATGAACTTCTTAGAAGTTACCATGAACTGGGCTATAACATGAGCCTTAAAATAAATTTTTTACACTCGCATCCGGATTTCTGATCGCGAACTTCGGCGGCGTCAGTGATGAGCAGGGCGAGAGATTTTTGTTATCGAAAAACGTTATCAGAGCAAGTGCAAGACTCCAAACTTACCTGGAACCAACATTTGGACAGAATTACCAAAAAAGCGGTGACAGCGTTAACGCTGGTAAGACGCACATATGGAAAGAAATAGGGGCTAAGACCAGACATGCTGATTTGGATATACAGCATGGTGGTTAAGCCAGTAATGACGTATGCAGCTTTGGTATGGTGGACAAAGACGCCAAAGGAACGCTATTCAGAGGCTGAGCAAGGTGCAAAGACTTGCCTGCCTAGGAATAACGGGAGCAATGCGGTCGACACCGACTGCAGCCATGGAGGCACTCCTGGACTTGCCACCGTTGCACCTGGTCATACAGGGGGAGGCAAGGATGGGGGCATACAGGCTGCGACACACAGCGACTCCGAAAAGGGTCAACACAAATCATATGTCGATAACTGAGCATGTGGGAAAGGAGGTGTTGGAAATGCGGACCGACCACATGCCGGTAAGGCATAGGTATGGGAATCCCCTCACGGTGTCTATAGCGGACGGACGGGAGGAGGCTGCCAGGTATGCACTGAGAATCAAAGAGCAAGACTTAGTCTGGTACACGAACGGATCTAAGACGGCTAATGGTACCGGTGCAGGGATATGCTCTCAGAATGAGGGCCACAGTTACGCACTGAGGGAGTATGCTTCGGTGTTTCAGGCGGAAGTATATGCTATTCTCCAATGCGCACACACAATGAATGTGAAAGCGGTGACCAACAGACGAATTCACATCATGTCTGATAGCCAAGCGGCATTGAAGGCGTTATTAAGCCGGAAGGTGTCGTTCAGGCTGGTGACGGAATGCCTCGACGAACTGGTGAAACTGTCGAACCGGAACAAGGTTTGGTTGACTTGGATACCGGGCCATCAGGGGATTGAGGGCAACGCAAGGGCTGACGAACTCGCGAAGAGAGGGTCAGAGATGGAAATGTACGGTCCAGAACCTTTCTTCGGGGTCACAAGGCAAACGGCCCGGAGACATATTATAGGAAACTGGGTTCGTACGAAACAGCAGGAATACTGGGGAGCCTCACCCGGTATAGTACATGGCAAAACCTTTATAGGGAAGCCATGCAGGAAAAGAGCTAGAGAACTACTACATCTTAGTAGGAAACAGCTCTGCATCGTAACGGGACTAATGACCGGACATGCTGCGGTGAAAGAACACCTGCACAGAATCGGAGTGTTTGACGGGGACACAAAGTGTAGACTTTGTGGGATAGAACCGCGACTGCGAGGCACTAGATCGCAGAAGGCAGAATCTGTTTGTTTTGTCTTACCCACTCGGTTAGGACCTGTACAGGTTAGTGGAGGGGACTACCGTGCTAGAGTGGGTGACTTGAACAAACAGATGTGGCACAATAAGCCTGATGGCTGCGGTGCCTACCGCTGACTATAGGTCGGACGGGTCTGGGGGGAGGGAGGGGGAGGGGAGTGGAACAGTGAAATGTTGGCTGATTATTGTTGGAGTTTGATGTCAAAAAGTACCGCAGAAGACAAGTAAAACGAAAAACATTTTAAGACAGAACGTTTGTACGAAAACCTGACGTGCCGAAATAAAATTGAAGAAAAAATTAAAAAAAATTCAATATACTAGCTTGTTTATCCTCGTTTTATCGCCAATCTTGATAACGTATTTGTTTTTCGGATCAAGGTCAGCTTATCTCTAGTTACAATAATTTATTTACTAATTAATTAGTTGAAAACTTCATTGTTAGTCTTTCTGTTTTAAATAATTATTGTTGTTTAGAACACGGTTAATATAAGGTATAAACTTGTCTTGTGCAATCTCTTGTATAAATCATATCATGTTTTCGTTTTAATTAATCAACTACCATCGATCTCGCGTTATTCTGCATCCTATGTTTTAGCAAATCTGTCTATTATTGTACTAGCCTGTTTAAATTATTAAATACCACAGTTATGCAGCGGGTTCAAAGTAATACAAGCCCATTTTCATTTAATTTACTTTCCACCTAAATTTACCAATTTAGGTGGAATAAATACAGGCCTGTATAGGTATAACAGTTGAGATTCCTACTTGAGGCCATATCTTAATTGTATTAAAATTTATTCATGTATAATATATGTATACACATAAAACATGTTAAAATACCATATTCACACGCATCGGTATATTAACATGCTTATGCGATGGTATGCGATGGTATTGATTTTTTTTTAATAATTTCTACGTACTTATGCACAGTTAAACGTTGGTTGCAAATAAATTAATCGATTTACTGGTTAAAAAAGCTAATTTTGTTAATTCCATATCGGATTCGTAAGTTTTGTTTTTATTCTCGTGGAACGTAATTCGTTCTTATCCTAAATTAAAGATCGTTAGAGATATGACCGTAAAAGTGCAGTTAGTGTTCAACTCGGCGCTAAAATTGCGTCTATGGCGCATTAGCCGTATAAAATTCTTTTACGGCATCGTAAAAGTGCAAATTGCGAAACATTTTGTTAAAAGTGGATGCTCATTTCGACGAGGTGATATTGCCGGTTTTAATTGTTGAGGAGATATCGCCAAAAACATGCTCGTTCTATAGTTTTGTTGTAATTTATATCCCCTTTCAAATGTTTTATTCCGTGAAGCCACACATGAGCTATTTTTATGAGATAAAAAAAATAATATTTTTATTAAATGCTGTACAGGGTCCGGCAACGAAGCGGGGACGGAAGATTACACGCTTATTTGAAAAATTTCCGCACCATCAAGTGCACGTTTTAAAAAATTTTGTTTTATACAGGGTGTTCCAGATGGAAATGCCAGACTAAAATTGCATTTTTTAATGGAACACCCTGTATATTACTAGAGAAAATGATCCGCGTTTGAAAGCTGGTTACAACGATATAATGTTGTACAGGTCTAAAATTGATAGTTTTTGTGTAAACAATTATTTTACTTGATAAATTGATACATTTCAGTAGGCTATTCTGCATAGGGAAAAACAAAAGATTCGAAACCGACAGAGTAGAATATTTTTTACTAGTATGGACTGTCGTTACTATGTGAAGTAGATTCTGCAACTGCTCGCTTTATACAGGGGGTTCATAATTTTGCAAAATCGAAGAAATCTCGAGAATTTTAAATGGAACACCCTGTATATTTTTAGCTCATTGAAATGCCCTTTTACTACGCTTTCTATTGATACCTCATTTGATGCACCTAGGATAGATCATTTTCTAATTATTTCTTTTTAAAGTTGGATTAATGAGAAATGCTTGTATTTTTAGTAGCTAATTTGCACTTCAAACCTACTGTAAGATCGGATATTCAACAAATAATCCATAAATGATGATAACAATTGATTTTCACTCAGCGGTGAAAGCAAACATTAAATTAATATAAAGTAATATAGCATTTTCAATAGATTCACTGCTATTTAAAAAAATGAAACTTTAGTCTGGCATTTCCATCGGGAACACCCTGTATAAAACAAAATATTTTTAAAACGTGCAGTTGATGATACGGAAGAATATTCGATGACTAAATACTTGACAAACTTTCAAATAAGCGTGTAATCTTCCGTCCCCGCTTCGTTGCCGGAACCTGTAGTACACCCTTAGTACATAAGCGTAAACTGAATAAATGGCGTTTTGTGTTGGCAATACCTAAGTGGCTAAGACCAGTTGTTTCGATTATCATATACATATTTCATAAACTCTCAACGCCCTCTTTTGGAGTCGAAATATTCGGTCCCCCTCCCTGGCCATTCCCCAGAATTTCAGTCCATACGTGAGGATGCTATGGAAATTTTCATAGTATATCATTCTGGCAGCGTGGTGAGTAGAAATTGTTTTAATTCTCACACTGTATCGATCGATATGTACAGACCTGAACTATGTCTATGGACCTTAATGCTAGCAGACTCCTCTCTCCTGTTCATGTCAAAATCCAGGTGTTGGATTTTATTTGTGTTCAATTTTAATTTATTGGACTGAAACCACTTATCAGCTTGCTAGATAACCAGTTCAGCTTTTATGGATTCATGTCATGTATGGATGTCATTGTAGATTTATCCTTACGGAATCCATGTTGAGATGTTGTGATACTATTGCATTTATCAAAGATGTCAATCAACCTGTTAGCAATTACGTGTTCGAATACTTTGGAGAGGACTGGCAAAATGGAAATAGGTCTGTAGTTTTCCGGGTTGTTTGTATTCCCATTCTTGTGTATCGGAATAACTCTCGATATTTTTAGTTCTTTCGGAAATACCGCTTCTGACATGCAAGTGTTTATAATAGATACTATATAGATACTATATTAGATATGTAATGCAACTGACATCTTTCAAGATTTTTGTAGATACTCCATAAGGATCCTTCGTGTGCTTTGATTTGAGTTTATCGACCAATACAGCTTATGCTTCCGTTACAGGCTTCAAATAGCAAAACTTTGCAGTTGGTGTTCTGCTGTCAGGCCGGGCAATTGTGATCCACGGTCTATCAAACATTTGTTAGGTTATCACTTTAGGTTTCTGATAAATGTTGTTTTATTTATATACATATGTATTAAATGTACTGTATGTCTAAAGATATTTTTTACGAGTAAGTTAAAAGAAACTTTCAAGTTATTATCATGCTAACGGGCATGCCTGAACAGGATTTAACATGTTTGGGCTTCATTTGTACGTCATAGTCGTTAAGCCACTCTCTTTTTTTCTCTAGAACCAATCAAATCAAGAAATTAATAGATCTGTGCATATGTGAGTACCTATATATATATACTCACATATGTACAAAGACCTTCTGATTTTCCAGTAAAAATAAGGATAAAATTACCTATCCTAATTTACCTTCTGCCACTCGTCCAGTTCCTCAATCGGAAGCTTTGCCAGTACCAAGTCCTATGGATGTTTCGAACCAACAACATGTTGAAATCGAAATAGAAGAATACATTTCAGAGTTGTCGGACACAGATGAAGAATATTTGCCATCTCAAAAGGACACGCCTCATTTAATAAATCAATTGGAATTAAATGACCTAGTTCGAGATCTCAATTTATCAAAAACTCAGGCAGAAATATTAGGATCAAAACTGCAAGGATGGAAGTTGTTAGCTCCGGCTACGCGTATTTCTGCATATCGAAATCGCCAGAAAGAACTGCCACAGTATTTTTCAGCTGAAGAAGGTCTTTCATTTTGCAAAAACGTTGACGGTTTAATGCGAGAATTAGGCTACAAACACCAACCGGAAAAAATGGCGTCTTGTTATAGATGCTTCTAAATTGAGTTTGAAAGCTGTCCTTCTACATATAGGAAACATCTACCCCTCCATTCCTGTTGGTCCCGCCGTCCACATGAAGGAAACATATGATAATATGACACGTCTCTTTGATAAAATCAATTACAAAACCTATAAATGCTACATCAGTGCTGATCTCAAAGTAGTTGCAGTTCTACTTGGTCTACAACTTGGATTCACAAAGTATTGCTGTTTCCTTTGTGAATGGGATAGTCAAGCGAGAAATTTGCACTATACTGTTAAGCAATGGCCAACCAGAATACAATATACTCCTGGAGAAAAGAACGTTAGTGGAGCCTCATAAAATACTTTTACCGCCATTACACATAAAATTTGGTCTGATGAAGAATTTCGTCAAAGCATTGGACAAAGAGGGACCAGGATTACGATAACTTAAACAAAAATTCCCTAATACATCTGAGGCAAAACTTAAAGAGGGGATTTTTATAGGACCCCGGATTAATCTGTTACAACAAGATCGAGAATTTGACGTACTCTTGAGCGATTTAGAACGGACTGCTTGGGATGCATTTAAAAGTGTGACAAAGAATTTCTTAGGAAATAAAAAATCTGAAGATTACGAGGAAATTGTCAGTGAACTTCTTAGAAGTTACCATGCATTAGGCTGTAATATGAGTCTTAAAATACATTCCTTGCATTCGCACCTGAACTTCTTTCCCCCGAATCTTGGCGATTAATTTCGGAATGTTCTTCATCCCAATATAAAAGAAAAGTGAAAAGAAAGACTTTCTAAATACGTCCCAGAATAGCATATACTTAGTTAGTGTTAGTATTGTATGATCAATATGAATTTCATTTCTTTATAATACCAGACGTGATAGAAGATGTTTGTTTTTTATAATAATTATTAGGAATATAAAACAAATTATTAATTAATTGTAGTAGACATTTAACTTCAAACGAATCCATATTGAATTAATTAGTAAATTGCTGAAACCATATGTTTCTAGTTTTCTAATTAATAGCACACAATCGATATCAGTTTGATCAAAAGATTTCGATATGTCATATTTTGCATTGGTACAGATGATATTATAGAGCCGATAGGTTGGCATAAGAAGAAAAGGTTTGTTAAGATTATTAATTTAATTTTTTAAGTAATTTTAAATATATTGTAGAAAATATCTTGCAATTAGTCAACAATCATATTAAATTTAATCGCTAAAAACAAACAGACTTATGAAGTGTCGGTTATACAATCATAAACAGCGCATATGTAATATTTTAGGTTAGATTTCCTCTGTTTATACATTAAATAAAAAATATATATTCTAAAAAAGCATATCTATAACATTTTAATCAAGAATTCTCAACATAAATAAAAGCATCGTTTCAAATTAGAAAATTAAAAAAAATATATTTCTGCGAATCGTCAACTAACCTGTGACACTGAGCAGCGACATCGTGCGGCCGAATTCAACGCAGTATTATCTGAAGACCACCTCTCTCCAGCTTTGGCTTTAGGTTATTTGTTTCGTACCTCTCTTGTACTATTAACAGTACATAATCAACAAGGAAATTAATTAAGGAAAAAAATAAAGTTTATTTACGATAATTAACATTAAAATTATAATTCGAAAAAATTACGGATTTACGACAGTAGCGCATAAACACTACTTATGTATATTGAACCGGATAAACTTGAAAAACACACTCTGATTTTAAACATTACGAAGTTACACACTTTAAAAGCGTCAACGTTGAACCCCCCTGCTGATATCATGATGATGTACCAGCAGCAGGACGATGAAGTTATCCTGCTACTGTCACTGTTTCAACCGATCTTAATATCCGTATCGTATGAACGCGCAGCGCGGTAAATCATCGCATATTGTCATGTCGCAGGAATAAAATCGCAAGTTTTATAACAGAAACGGGAATAACAACACTCCGCTGTAGACGATAACATACCAAACAGTTCGTTTTAAATACAGATCGGTGTGGTATTTACGGTTCCGCGATCTTCTTAATTGATGACAGGATAAAATTTGACAGTTCTAAATATGACTGGCTCGTCAATATACCGGAATCTCGTGCGTATTTTCTGGTTCGGGAGTTCGTCTCCTGATACCAGTCGAACTAGAACTGAACCGGAGTATTTTGAGGCTACCGGTTAGTCCGGCGGCGGTAGTGGTGGTGGTAGTGGTGGTTGCCGCCATAACGCGTTGACGTCGCGAGATTCCGGCGCTCGCTGCTGGTGCTGCTGCTGCGCTGGAAAATACGGCGCGCACCATCGTGCGGAGATCCTGTGACGTCATCGCCATGGCAACACCCCGACGTCGACGGTGAATAAGGTTGGCAGCGCCGGCCGTGACAAACAGATATGGTACCGCAATATAGTATGGTTATGTTATACCGGGTGTCCCAACAAGGGTAACGAGGTACGGTATTTAAACCCTGTTTTCTGCAAAATTTTCTTATATTAATGATAATCATAGTGAATACTATTTTAAAGATGATACAAATTCAAATATTTTTTGTTAAATGCTTTTTGCTCTATCTCTGAAAAGAAAGTGGTGGGGGGTGCTAGAATATTTTCGGAAATAAATGTCGATAACTCTAAAAAGGCTTAACGTATCTTAATAAACTTGGCGTCGTCAAAAAAGGAGTTTCCTAGACTATCAATTGAACTGTGAGTGAGGTGATTATGTTTGCTTACCCTGCCGTTAGATGGCGTTTTTTGACACAATCGCAAAAAAAAAACTTACTGCAAAAAAATTAAATGCAATATCACTTTTTTTACGTCATTACATAGTCAATCAAGAGCCTAACAAGCCAGTGAGAACCGCATCTCAATATCTTTATCCTAACCTAAGATATGAATGAAGAAATTTATACTAAAAAAAAATTACATTTTGGGAAGCATTTCCACTTTAAGGTTTGTTATTAATGTCTAATTATTATTCCTAATTTACCAAATAAAATGCTAATTTATTATTTGGGATGCCAAACGATATTTTAAATCGAAATAAAATTTTGTTATTTATCTTTGTTACTTTTTTTTACAATACCTTCGAAAGCCCACAGGCCAAAACAATTATAAAATAATAACTAGGGAACAGTAAGGAAACTAACTTAAAGTCCAACAAGCCGCAATGCTTATCAAATAATAATAAATTATAGAATCTATGAAACTAATAACTTGAGAACGATAAAACACAACAAGGTTGATTGAAAGGAAAATCAAAAAGTGTTTATAAATGTCCAAAGTGCCTTCCGTCATATTCTATGCAGGAATTTATTCTGCGTCGTGTATTTAATACGGCTGTGCTGGTTTCAGCTCTTGAAATATTGGCTACAGCATTTCGGATACAATCAATCATGTTTTCTGGGGTAGTAGGGCGAGTCTGATAAACAATATCTTTTATTCTACCCCAAAGGTAAAAGTCAAGGACAGTAAGGTCTGGACATCTGGCAGGCCATGGAAACAAACTGCCCCTTCCTATCCAACGGTTTGGATAAACTTGGTCTAAAAAATTCCTGACTTGTTGAGAAAAGTTTGCAGAGCATCCGTCGTGTTGCAGCCACATATCTCTTCTCGTTTGTAAAGGCGCGTTTTCTAATAAAATTGGCAAGTGATTTCTTAGAAAGTCCAAATAAGTTTCGCCATTAACATTATTATTTAAAAAAAATGGTCCTATAATTCGATCGCCTAAGATACTACACCAGACGTCCACACTCCAACGATTTTGATAGTTTACCTCACGCATCCAATGTGGATTTATTGGCGACCAATAATGCATATTATGCAAATTGACTCCTCCTGCTTGAAAAAGCAGCTTCATCGGTCTATAATATTTGAGATAAAAAATCGGGATCCTCATCTATCATAGAATTCAACCAATTACAGTGGTCTAATCTCCTATCAAATTCAGTTTCTAAAAGAGCCTGATGTAGTTCAATATGATAAGGGTGTAGATAGTGATCTCTTAGGATTCGTTGTACCGATGATTTACTAATTCCTAAGTCCAAACTTATTCTTCTTAAACTTAAATGGGGGTTAATGTTAACATAATAGGCAAGAACATTAATGACGTTTTGTTCGTTCCTAGCGTGTCGATTTCTTCTAGGCACTGGATTAGGATGAACTTCCTGTCCTGTTTCGCGCAAACATCTACTTAAGCGTCTAAATACCATTCTACTAAAATGACTTCTATTGGGATAATTTGCTGCGTACACACGCTCAGCCACGCAGGCGTTTTGATGACACTGGAAAAACACGTCCAACATGACGTATGCTTCCGCAGTTGAATAAGACATTTTTAATGCAATAAACACAATCACAGTAAGACAATTAATTCAAATATTAAAATTTAAACCGACTATTTAAAACAGGATATCAAGAGATTTTGACACTTTGACAAGCATCAAACAACGACATGAAAAACGCGTAGAGTTATGTCAGATATAAACGACATTATTTGTTTTCATGGCAATCTTGATAATTAGAAAAGAATGATTTCGGTCAGAGGATTTTATTACTTACATTACGTCAATAATTAATCAAATTGGTACTCAACAATCGATCATTGACTAAAAACCTAACTTTTAATAAAAAAATATGCGATAACACTAAATATTTGAAAACGGGTGACAATTAGATATTAAACACTATGGTGTCCTTAAAGGCATTGTAAAAAAAAGTAACAAAGATAAATAACAAAATTTTATTTCGATTTAAAATATCGTTTGGCATCCCAAATAATAAATTAGCACTTTTTCTTCTTCATTCATATCTTAGGTTAGGATAAAGATATTGAGATGCGGTTCTCACTGGCTTGTTAGGCTCTTGATTGACTATGTAATGACGTAAAAAAAGTGATATCATTGCATTTAATTTTTTTGCAGTAAGTTTTTTTTTGCGATTATGTCAAAAAACGCCATCTAGCGGCAAGGTAAGCAAACATAATCACCTCACTCACAGTTCAATAGATAGTCTAGGAAACTCCCTTTTTGACGACTCCAAGTTTATTAAGATACGTTAAGCCGTTTTAGAGTTATCGACATTTATTTCCGAAAATATTCTAGCGCCCCCACCACTTTCTTTTCAGAGATAGAGCGAAAAGCATTTAACAAAAAATATTTAAATTTGCCTCATCTTTAAAATAGTATTCACTATGACTATCATTAATATAAGAAAATTTTGCATAAAACGGGGTTTAAAATTCAGAATGGCAATTACGCCCTCTGGAGGCCATTTCAGAAACTCGAAAATAATTTCCAGCATTTTTTCTTAGCCGATTTACTCAATAATTTTTTTGTTTCAAATTTCTAGGTATATCCGTTTCCCTAATACCGTACCTCGTTACCCTTGTTGGGACACCCGGTACAAGCGTGGACGTTAACTATAATTCGATTCGTTTCGATGTAATTTAAGTCCAACAGCGTTTAATTTTTAGGTTAGGTTCGATATAACACAATATTAAATCCGTACACGATCGGTTTTGAATTATTTTAATATAAGTAGAAGGAGAAACGCGAAAGAAAGAAAAATTAATCTCTTTACTAAATTTAATGAACGTAAATTAACTTAACAAGCCCGATAAAAGTAATAAACGTCATTTTTTTTTCAGTCATACAAAGATTCATTAAGGAGCTTTTGTGAAAGAGCCGTCCAATTATTTTTTAAATCTTCTGGGTAAATTACAAACACGAGAGCTTCGAATAAATTTTCGAACTGACGTTGCTTTACGTTCTTAATAACCTACTGCGATTTATTATGTCTTACAAATGCTTTTTTCGTTGAAATTGTATGTGTAAATGTGCTTCTATGGTTGTATTACAACATTACTTCGCCGTCAATAATATTGCACTTCGACCCCCAACCATCAGCTTCGTGCATTACACTTTGAAATTACTCTGAAGTGCTCTATGTAACATACACTGCGATCATTTTGAACTGTCCTGAGTTGGTCATACTGATTTTAATATGGTAACACTGTATAATTGGCGAATTTGTTTATCTATATTTTGTGGTTATGTTTATTATTTACATTTTACTTGTAACAAATGTCAACTTAGTAAGATTATACTACACAGGTTACTTATAAGTTGGAGAAATATTGTAATGCACCACTGCGAAAGTGGGCCATGACTATAAGCGTATCCTGCTGTGTCGTAAAAGGCGGGAACTTGAAAATTCCCCGACAGAAAAATTCCCCAACAATAACAAATTTCTCTTCCCATTTTATCTCGGCTTAGAACGAGCAGCATTATACTGGCGTGTTTAGATTTTATTTTTTGTTTTTCTATAATAGAAGTATTTTGTCCTCTTTTTTGTTTTTTATATAATAGTAATAATAACAACAATAATCGAACAGGGTTTTCTCTTATGTACCGGGTGATTCAGTAAGGGTGGCGATCGGCTGTATCTCGGAAAGTATTTCTCCTAGGTTCTGCGGGAAAAAATGTTGATAGTAAAAGTATCCAAAAGAAATTTCCGGAAATTATTTTCAAGTCCCAGATTTTACCGCTAGGATATAACTGCTATCTTCAAATCTAACATTCCTATTATCTCAGAAAATCGCAGAATAAGCTAGAATTTTGATATCATCGATTGAAAGCCCATTTAATACCAGATAATTTTCTTTCGAGACATTTTTTCGTATCTGTCATAATAAGAGTGGGAGAAGACCATCTATTTGTCAATGTTTAAAGTTTAATATTTCCGTTACTATTCAACCTATCCGAATAATCTTGGACTCGTTTGAAAGGGAATTGTATGGACTCTAAACAGGGTTTATACGCTGTATCCATTAGTTTCAAACTGATAAACTAGAGGTCGCTTTCTGCAGCGGTTATATATTTTTACGATTCTCTTAAAAAAATTAAATGGAACGATACTATTGCGTTAATAGGTTCGTATGCGGATTTAAATTACGTATGTTTTACTGAAAACCGCATCTCGATATCTCTATTTGTTCCCAAGTTATCGCAAAAAACCTAGCAAATATAAAGATACAAACGAGTCAGGCAATAATCACTTAAAAAATAAGTTGGCTTTGGAAAACATTGCTTATCTCTAATGACAGTATTATAACGTCAAATTATTTATTTTTTCTTTTGTTGATGTTGGTTTTGACCATTCAAAATGTTTGTTGAGGTCGTCGATATGATAGCAGTGTTCTTTGAGTGTTTGCAGAGTGCAGCAGTAGCTCAAAGAGAGTATTTACGCGTTGCTGCATCCACATCGTCATCATTTCGGGAAAATAGTTTTTTAGGGTGTGGTTCAACGATTACGTGCCACTGGAAGTTTTTGCCGACCTATGTTTCATAGGCGTCGTAAAGGCAGAACCGAAGAAAATATTATCAACGTTTTGGCATATATAGAGTTTAATCCCCACGTTAGTACTAGAACTTTATCGTTAGAGCTAGGAATACCACGGACTAACGTCCGAAGAATTTTTGCAGATAACAGGCAGATCTACATATTTTAAAAATATATTTAATTAAAAACGATTACTTATATTTCTCTGGGAATATTGAAACCAAACAATCAGCAACTATTAAAGGGCCGCATTCATATTGAGTACTAAAAGGTCTCAACGCGAGTTATCGCATTACATCTTAGAATTACATATAAACAATAAATCGATTAATCTTTACGAAACTATATGTATGAAACAATCTCTCTTTGAGCTATTGCTGCATTCTGCAAACACTCAAAGTATACTATCATGTCCACAGCCTCAACATTCGTAACAAGCATTTTGAATAGTCAAAACCAACATCAACGGAAGAAATAATATCTAAGTAATTTGACGTTAGAATACTGTCATTAGAGATATGCAATGTTTTCCAAAGCCAACTTATTTTTTAAGTTATTATTGCCTGACTCGTTTGTATCTTTATACTTTTTTTTTAATGTGTGGTGGGTGCTTAGTTGCAGTGACCCCGTAAGCTGTATTACTTGTCTGCACTGTCACTGCAACTCTTGCTAGCTTTTTTGCGATAACTTGGGAACAAATAGAGATATCGAGATGCGGTTTTCACTAAAATATGTGTAATTTAAATCCGCATACGAACCTATTAACGCAATAGTATTGTTTCATTTAATTTTTTTAAGAAAATCGTAAAAATAAATTACCGCTCCAGAAAGCGACCTCTAGTTTATCAGTTTGAAACTAATGGATACAGCGTATAAACCCTGTTTAGAGTCCATACAATTCCCTTTCAAACGAGTCCAAGATTATTCGGATAGCTTGAATAGTAACGGAAATATTAAACTTTAAACATTGACAAATAGATGGTCTTCTCCCTCTCTTATTATGACAGATACGAAAAAATGTCTCGAAAGAAAATTATTTGGTATTAAATGAGCTTTCAATTGATGATATCAAAATTCTAGCTTATTCTGCGATTTTCTGAGATAATAGGAATTTTAGATTTGAACATAGCAGTTACGCCTCCTAGCGGTAAAATCTGGAACTTGAAAATAATTTCCAGAAATTTCTCTTGGCCACTTTTACTATCAAAATTTTTTCCCGCAGAACCTAGGGCAAATACTTTCCGAGGTACAGCCGATCGCCACCCTTACTGAATCGCCCGGTACAAGGAATACTACTTTTTATTGTGTGTACCTGTGTATAGATTCCAAAAGCACATACCTAATTCTGCAAGAGGAATTATTTCCTTTGGAGTTGGTCCCAACTATCTTCAGATTTTTCACTCACCTACTTTTGGTCATTAATTAAAGATTTTTACCGTCTTTCACGTATTTGACTACAAATTTGGATTTAAGTTCATAATCATCCATGTCACCGTGGTTTTCCTCTGTAAAAAGATTGGAATCAATGACAAACAATCTTTTTCATTTACTTCTGGCAACAACTTGATGCCTTCCATTCTTCCACGATTTATTTTTATGTTTATGTTGTTTTGAACAGCTGTAAAATAAAAAAAAAACGCATAGGCTACACATTTGTAATTATTAAAATTCTGCAACGTCTTTTGTTCTCGTTTTCTTCTTCTGTAGCAAGTACATCGACATCTGGAACTTCATTTAGAAGCTTTCTCTTGTTTAAGCTTGTGGTAGCGGAATCGTTTTCAGAGAGGTTATGTTTATACTCTGTCTACTGTTAAATGGAATTCAGATTTGATTTTCGTTGCAAATCCGAATTGAGTTTTCGTTTGATGACCAAACCATCGTATAGAAATTGGTTTGTAAGCATCTGTATTTCTGCATGCTTACTTCCTTTTCTACATCATTCTACATCTTCTTTCTTTATGTTTGGAAAAGTTTGTTTGGCTGTCTCCCATATTTCTCAGAAGTGCTGGCAGCCTGGATGTCTTTTATCACGTATAATTTACCTTAAAGACAAAGAGAGAATGGGCTAAAATTAAATTTACAATAGGTATGTAGTTCATCCGTCACTACCGAGACCGCCAAATTCTCGGACATTCATTTATTGAGTTCCAACGCAGCTTTAGGATAGGTTATTGTGACATAAAGTTATGATCGTGAACATTGACTATTAAAGGCCAAATTCGTGACGTAGCGGATTCCTTGCTAATCGCACTTGCTAACGGGTGGGAAAAAATATAGATGTCTCCATAGGTTTTTTAAGGGTTACTGCAATATAGTTAATGTTATTAACTCCTGATTTTGGCAGTGGGCACTCTACGTCATGAAAAATTTGCGTCGCTTTTTCTGAGCAAATTATGTTTTATGAGTGTACATAATTTGTATTCTACAAACCTTCAATCAGTTCCGCTAATACACAAATTTAACGAAACAATTTTAATAGATTATGTACTATGATACTGAAAAATTATCCTTCCATGTAGAAAATAAATTCGGGTCTACATCGATTATACGTTTAAATAATTCTATAATTCACCGGATTTCCTATAAATAGAATACACGTATAATCATATAGGGTATTAATAAACTCCGATATCGAAAAGCTTCTCCCGAAAATATATTCACGGTTTTGTATTTTAAAATATCATTTAAACACGACCTATTCTGTGGTCTCGTTTTAAACGTTGTAACAACCCGAAGTTAGGTATCGATAAAATAACTGCGAACTAATCGTATCGACCAGGTTCCTCTTACTATTGTAGAAACGAATATGTTCGAATAAGAAATGACCACAACAACAATAATTGGAGGTAATTCGCTTTTATTGCCTGTGTTAGACACGAAAAAAATCTTTTTATATACTTACGTGTAATTTACCCTTCACTCTATGTAATTCTCCCCATAAAAAGCATATTTCGTGTGTCGACTTCAATTTATGCATTAACCGGTAAAAAATATTGCTCCGGATGCTGACGCTGAGAGAACGCGAGAAATAAATCTATTTTCTTCGGGTGGTTCATGGGTGGTTCGTTGAGTGTGTCGGCGTGGCCTTCCTCCAACGGAGAGTGTGTCTGTTGTTAGCGAATTGCAGCATCTCACCGAACTGTTATCGTACTCACCCAACGCGCTATTTCCGACCACTTGATTAATTGTGAACGCCGTATAAATTATGGCGAATTATACCGCTTTTGCGAACTGAAGCTTTTTTTATTCTCCAGAATAAACGCATCCTCTTTGGCTTGTACAGTCGTTTAAGGATATTTAGGGAAAGAATACATTATTGATTGCCACTAGTAACCCAGATAATGTAATCTTTTTTTACATTTTTCAAAACAACTATGTCCATGTTAAAAATTGACATTTAAATGTCAAACGTAGGTGAGCCAAACGTTCAAAATATCCAATATATTTCAATTTTGACATTTAACTGTCAAACATGCTTGAGCTAGACGTTTAAAATGTATACAGGGTTTCCACGGCCAAGCGGGACATAGGGAGAATACATGTAAAATCGGTTTTCGGTGAATATTGTCTCCCTAATACTACTTCATCCAAATTTAAGTGCCGAATATTATAACTGGGTTAACAATGAACATTTCCACAATCATAGTACAAAGAAAGTCATTTTAATAAAGCCAAAAAACTATTATTTTTAAATCTATTGTACGTGAATTCCTAATAAGGCTTTTAACACGTGAGTTAGTGCAAGCGAAGTTTAAAAATTTTGAACAATCTTCATCTTCATACAGAAATTTGAAGAAAAAAACTCAAATCATCCGCAATTTGGCTCTACTTGGACCCCACACTCGTTTGGTACGTTTTGCTGCTCCTCTTTCGTTATTCTATGTTCTGAGGGCGTGACAAACATTGCAGCAATTTGTTTCAATCGTTTTCTTATTTGTTAAATTTCATCATGTCTTGACGTGCACAATTTTAAACATTCTTCATTAATTGATCACCACACCCTACACCTTCATCAGAAATTTGAAGAGAAATTCTCAAATAATCAGAAACTTTTCTATACTTGAAGCTGACACTTTTTGTTTGCACGTTTTGCTGCCCCTCTTTTGTTGATCTATCTTCTGAGAGGATGTCTAAAATTGCAGCAATTTGTTTGTCTCCTTTTCTTCTTTGTTGCATCTCATCATGTCTTGATGTGCAAAATTTTGAACATCCTTCATGTATTTATCACCACACTCTACACCTTCATGGTACGCATGGTGGCAAGGGCACGCGAGCAAATGCACGGATTGTTTAGGGTTCGAATCCCGACAGATTAGTTTTATTTTTTTTATCTTCAACGATAATGCTACAAATTCAATAACACTACAAAAATCAGAGATTTTGAAGACTATAACATCGATTTTTTGAGGATTAAGGTAAATAATGAATAATTTTTACAATAACAAAAATGATCGCGTGCTATTATATTATTCGATTTTTAATTGTTACTAACGACGAATCATTTGTCAAAATAAACATCAAAACTTAATCAAGATTTAAAAAAAATAAAAAATAAATTTCATTGCTCGGATTCGAACCCTAAAAACAATCCGTGCCTTGTGTTACTATGGGGTCGCGTGAACGTCTGCGCCACGGCCGCTTGCACAAACTCACGTGTTTTTTTTTTTTTTTTAAATATGTGGTGGGTGCTTAGTTGCAGTGACTCCGTAAACTGTATCGCTTGTCTGGCTATCACTGCAACTCTCGCGGTGTAGTTTTTGTGTGTGTATGTTGTGTTCAATGGCTTTGTGACAGCATCATATCGCCTTTTATGATGCCGCGCTGTTAATCACTTTGCTCCCAACAGCGAATGGCAAGTCGATCCGGGATTAAACTCTCTGAAAAAATGTCACCGTCCCTCCAGAGAATTGAACCCCGGCACCTATCGTCCTCTCACAACAATAGTCAGCCGCCTAACCACTGCGGCCATCGACCCGTTGTTAAAAGCCTTATTAGGAATTCACGTACAATAGGTTTAAAAATAATAATTTTTTTGGCTTTGTTAAAATGACTTTCTTTGTACTATGATTGTGGAAATGTTCACTGTTAACCCAGTTATAATATTCGGTACATAAATTTGGATGAAATAGTATTAGGGAGACAATATTCACCGAAAACCGATTTTATATGTATTCTCCCTATGTCCCACTCGGCCGTGGAAACCCTGTATAATACAGCGGAGTTTCACATTTTAACGTCGAAGCAGGTCTAGCTAAATGTTAACTAATTTAAATGTCAAGCAGCAACCAATTCGATATTCATTAATTCAATGTCGAGCTTGATATTTAAATCTCAAATATTTAAAATGTCAACTACAAGCTGAGTTTGAGGTTTAGATACCAAATGTAACCGCGTTGTGTTTGAATTTGACATTTAAATGACAAACGGCGCCCAACTGAACTGTCAAAATGTTCACCAAGGTCGAGGTTGACATTTAAATGGTAAATAAAGAGAAAGTTAATATGTTCCGGTATGATTTGACATTTGATTTTTATGAAAAGTAGCTTAAGCTAAAGTTCGTCTTACAATAATAAAATTTCAAATTTTTGACATATGAAATTTAAAGGTTGTACTACATTTATCTGGCTCCGACTATACGTTTTGAACGTCGGTTTCTGCGTAGTTTTAGTAGGTTTTAGTTTAGTTTTAGTACCTTTTATACGTCTAGTGTCTCGTTAAGCCACGCTTGACAGTTAAATGTCAAACTCGGGTATATTGGATATTTTGAAGGTATCTATATCTCGGTCCTAGTTAACATTTACAATTTCAAGAATATCAAGAAGGACAAAAATGTCCAGAATGGCTTTTCTTTATAAAAAGAAAAAAATGTTCTAGTTCAAACATCCCTTCTTCCTGGTTTCTTATTTTAGATAAATCCGCATTAGCAATAAAATAGCAAAACGATTTTATTTTCGGAATACGATTAGAAAGACAACGCGTAACGTCATTTCCTTGGATTTCCTCCAATATACTCCTTTCAATTCCCGAAATATGAAAATCGGTACCCTCTATAAATTATATTTTATATCAGCATGTACGAAATAAAAGCCTTTTATTTGTGAGCGCGGAAAAGGAACGGTTCTTTTTCCGTTAAGATCATAAAATTCACATTTTTACGGGCAGTTATATTATTTAGTTTCCTTTACCGCGATTTCTCTTCTCCAGTTATTACATTATCCACCGCTGAAAAAAAAAACTACCCAAAATCCGGAGACCGGTACAACGCTGTACACACGGCTTAAAATCGTAGATGTTGGTTAAACTTATGATCCGGAAACGAAAACCTATATAATAAATTGCGATAGCAATCGAAAAGATTTTTTGGCGTAACACAAAATACCCTAACAGTGTCGAGAAATTATTAATATAACTAAACTACGCAAAAAAATCTTTATCGCGTAAACAATTTGATATAATTAATTAGGTAACCTAACCAAACAGCAATAATATATTAATTAAATAAGGTACACAACGATAAGGATATCCTGTGTTACTTCATTAGAACTTAACTATTATTTATAGCCTATACGTTTAATAGACGGAATCTATTCGAATTAGAGTTTGACCTAGAGCTTAACTCGAAAGCACAGCTTCCTAGTTGCTGAACGCGTTGACCTAATAGGAAACGATGGGACAAAGATGGAGCTTGCATACACTTGTAGCTACTACGTTTCACCGGAAGTAAATATACAGGTAGTGTGGATTTAAATATACCTATAATACAAACGTTGAACGCATGCCCACTGCAATTGCAAGCTCAGGATTAGAGGTCAGAGGTGAATGTCCTACACAGCTGCAGCCTATACTTAGCTTACTTGTTCCAGTGACTATGGGATCAATAAACGGTAAAAGGAGAGGGACCTACATATATCTTGAACATGGGTCGAACTTCTGTGGATGTAGGCCTTCCCCGTGAATATGGAGCATAGATTTTTTTATTTCTAAAATAACATCATGATGTAATTGAAAGTTATATAATGAAGTAATTGACAGATACAAGCGTTGGATTTATCTAATAACATAGCAAAACTTTGTTACGAAACACAATTTGCAAGTCATTATACCATTTACTATCATAATAAGTGCAAATTAAACTTGTTAATATTACTTTATAAAAACGATGTTCGTATAACATTTGTATTGAATGTATTTGCGTCATACACTAAATGACAGCTGCTTTATGTCTGTATTCAAGTCTACCAACTTATAATAATTAAAAAAGCCACTTTACAGTTTCAACGAGTTTAACTGTCACCATATTTCTGACAGCTCGCACGTGAACAATAAATTAGGAACCTAGGCAAACATCAACAATATTGTTTTTCATATTAATTGACAGCTGTCAAGAATGACATTTATAATCGATTAAAACGAGAAAACAATTTTTGAAACACCTCTATCGAAATGCAGAAATTCAAATTTACCACGTTTTTATTGTTGAGTTTAACGCTAGATGGCGCCACTTTAGAAACGGTGGGGGCGTGGTTTAACTGCACTTGACATTTAAATGTCAAATTCGGTGACATTCGTAGACATTTTCAGCATTTAACTCTGGCGAGTTTTGATATTTAAACAAACTTTTGAACGTATAGATCACCCTCTTAGTCCCGTTAAGCATTTGTTTGATTTTTAAATGTCAAAGTCGGATATAATGGACGCTTTGAACGTGCTGCTCGACTATCATTATCATTTTAAATAATCATTTTAAACGGGTCGATGGCCGCAGTGGTTAGGCGGCTGACTATTGTTGTGAGAGGACGATAGGTGCCGGGGTTCAATTCTCTGGAGGGACGGTGACCTTTTTTCAGAGAGTTTAATCCCGGATCGACTTGCCATTCGCTGTTGGGAGCAAAGTGATTAACAGCGCGGCATCATAAAAGGCGATATGATGCTGTCACAAAGCCATTCACAACTTACACACACTAAACTACACCGCAAGAGTTGCAGTGATAGCCAGACAAGTAATACAGCTTACGGAGTCACTGCAACTAAGCACCCACCACACATTAAAAAAAAAATAAAAAATAAAAAAAAAATTTAAGTGTCAAATTCTGTCATATTTGGTATTTTTAATATGTAACTGACTCATGTTCGACATTTAGATGTCACATTCGAGCAGAATTAGGCATTTTGAAATTCGAAATCGTCCCCATTTAATATTTATTCGTCAATGTCAACCATATGGAACATTTTGACCATTTTTCTCGATTTGATGATGTTTTGATGTTTAGCTCGTCCCCACTTTACATTTAATTGTCAAACTCGACTTTGGTGAACATTTAGAAAGTCAAACTTGGATGTACTGGATGTTTTTTACGTCTTATTCGACTGTAGTTGTCATTTAAGTATCAAAATCACCTGTATTGAATATTTTTAACGTGTAGCTCGCCCCCATTAGACATTTAAATGTCAAATTCGTCCAAAATTAAAGATTTTGAATATCAAAATCGTTCCGATTTGATATTAAACGTGAAACTCGTTCGTATGGAAGATTTCTAGCATCTATGTATACAGGGTGTTAAAAAATGTTGGGCTGGCTATACACAGACGGTTTCTTCAACTAAAAATAAGCAAAAAAGTTTATATAAACATATGTCCTAAACTGGTTCGTTACTGAGTTACAGCCATTTGAAGTTTTTCATTTTTTATTTTAAAAAAGGTTAGAGAAAACGGAAGTTTTTAATGTAAATCATAACAAATGTAAAAAATGACCTCCGAAAGTTTTTTCATTTGGTAAACTTCAGTTTGAGAAATGGTCTGCGTATTATTATTGTTTCTTAACCTTCATCACGGTGGTTTTATTTAGCCACATTTCTCAAATACTATATCCTTCTTGTAAATGAATTAATACATTAACCATATCAGCTACTGTAAGCTTTCCTGCTATTATGAAAATACATGTAACTGACGTTTTAAAATTTAAAAAATGATTTGACATTTAAATGTCAAAATACTATCTTACACCATAAAAATTAAATAAATAAAAAAAACCGCTTTTACTACATTTATCTGGCCACGATTGTACAATACGGCTGATATTGACATTTACAGTTTCAAAATATCAACTACGGCTGACTTTGACATCTACACGTCAAACGTAATCGTTGTAAACGGTTAATATGGTTAATACGTTTGAATTTGACATTTAAATGTCAAACGGAGCCCAATTAAACTTTCGCAGACTCCAACACCGCCGAGTTTGACGGATAAATGTTAAACAGGACCGAGCTATATATTACATAATGTATAATACGCCGCAATTTGACATTTAAATATAAAATCTGGCCGAGGTAGGTGCTCAAAATGTTCTATATAACCAAATTTGTCATT
Source organism: Holotrichia oblita (assembly GCA_023690525.1). NCBI lineage: Eukaryota > Metazoa > Arthropoda > Insecta > Coleoptera > Scarabaeidae > Holotrichia > Holotrichia oblita. Next base: position 101,749,351 of record CM043020.1, read on the forward strand.
CAAACATTAAATCAGTATGATTCCGATATTTAAAATGTTTAATTATGGACGAATTTGACATTTGAATGTCGAAATTATTGACATTCTATGACATTTTAAAACATACTGTGATTTTCTGTAGCATTTTGTATTATTCTGTCACATTGTTTGCCATTCTGTGACAATTACGACTTTTACGACTTTTTACGACATTCAAAATGTGTAACGCGGTTGAGTTTGACATTTAAATGTTAACTAGGACCAAGCTAAACGTTCAAAATCTTCAGACCGAGCTAAACATCTAAAACGGCCGAGTTTGACATTTAAATGTCAAGTCAAACATTAAGTGGTCGAATTCAACGTTTAATACCTCCGAGTTCGATATTTAAATGCCAAATTTGATATTTAAACATCAATTGCGGTCGAGAAACACCTTCAAAACGGACAATACGATCGAGCTTAATATTTAAATGTCAAAAAAGCCGGATTAAACGTTAAAAATTTCAATTATGGTTGAGTTTAATATTCAGTTGTCGAACGTAATCGAGCTAAACGTTCGATACGTTCGGATTTAACCTTAAAGTGTCAAAGAGAGCCCGGATTACCTTTCAAAATGTTCACCAAAACCGAGTTCGACGTTTTAATGTTAAACGGAACCAAGCAAAATATTTAAAATGTACAATACAGCCAAATCTTCACATTCTATGATTTTCTGTCACATTTTACGACCACAATATTGACTCAGATTATTCAGAACAAAGCATTGAGAACCGCAGCCGTTGCTGTAAAATGTAGTTGTAGAAATAAAAGTAGTAAAATACAATTCAAAATGTAATTGTTGTACATAAAAATATAATAAAAATAAAATTACTACTGTCTAGTGCATTAACCTCCGCAGTAATTTAAGAAAACCTGACACAGCTTGGGTTTCGTATCGATCGCAAAGCTAATTTTGTTTTTTGAATTTGTTTAAAATGTCAAACACTTCTCATACTTCACGGTTAAGGAGGCAATGTTTCATATATTCAGTACACATTCTCTTCCTTTTGTGTTCGCGATGCGGATGCGATGTATTGGAGCTGGTGGAATGAATAAGTAAAAATGCCGCGGGGTCGTTTGGGGGAAGCCTACAGTTAGCCTCCCCATTCCCCCGTGTATAAGCTTTAATAATCACGTTCGCGTGAATATTTCAGACCGCGCAGGCTGCCCGGTATTGAGGTTAAAGAGCTGGCAGCACGCTTACAACGAATTATATTGTAAGACGGTTGACGAGAATCGTGATATGGCAAAGCGGAGGCATGTTAAGAAGAAATGGGGGAAAGAATTGGAATAGTGAGTTGTTGCGAAGCCTGAAGCGGGATACAAATTGTAGTATTTTAATGAATATTAGAGAAAAATGGAAATGAAATAGGAAAAAAAAAGATGTGAGGAACACACAATGGTAATTTTATAAGCTCGATTGTTGCAGAGCTAAGAGCGACTGGCCATGAGTAAGGCTGCACTTATGAGGTGCTTTACAACTAGCTACTCTCATACATTTGGAGTACTCGAGCGTACTCTAGCGTGTTAGAACAACTTTCCAGGCGATCGTGCGTAATACGGTTCAAGTACTTTATAATTCTTTCCCCTTACCGATTACGAAGTACGGTTATGTCAGGTTATGTTTGTGAGATATCAAATGTCAAGAAATGGATGAAAATTTAGGCAACAAACCTAGCATATCGTGCTTAAATACACTTGCCTTTAGTTACTTAGGAGACTCAAATGCGGTAATTCATGATGGCAATACTAACAAGAAAAACTATGTAAAAAAAGAAGCATTGTATTGGTTTATATTTACTGTTATTAAATTGACCTACAAATAAATACACTGCGATCATTTTGTACTGTCCTGAGTTGGTCATACTGATTTTAATATGGTAACACCATGGTAACACTACTTATCTATATTTTGTGGTTAGGTTTATTATTTACATTTTACTTGTAACAAATGTCAACTTAGTAAAGTTACTTATAAGTTGGAGAAATATTTGAATAAATTTTTGTAAGAATATAATAATTGTACCTTATTTTTTTATTATAAATCGTATATTGTCTTGAAAACGACAGAAAAACGGTAATAAAACACGCAGAAAATATGAAAATAGAGACACTACAACAAGACAATACACACAAATGACAGCTAGTAGATAAGTGTTGACACTGGTTGACACCGTAGTCTGTGGTTGACACCAGTTGACACTATCGTTTTGACATTTCACATATAAATACAGTATGGACAATTCACGAAAGTAAATATTTCCCAATTTTTATGAATCCAGGGACTTTTTTGTTGCCAACTCATCAGGACACTTCAAAATGATCGCAGTGTATTACATGTATAGTTGTAATCACGAAAGATGATCTCTGCGTCACTTACATATAACTCAATGAACGACATTCAAAGAATAATTTTCATATCCAAATATCTATTTGTATGACAAGGACAGCCTGGATGACAGTTTGTACTATTTTGAAACATTGCCTAGCACATACGTACGGCTTCAAATGTTAGAAAATCTGATGCCGTGCATAAGTTATTGAAACGCGAAAAATTTAAATCATATTATTTTTAAAACCACCAAGAGCTAATTGCGAATGATGCTGAAAGAAGAGTCAGTTTTTGCACAATAATGATGGAAAAACTTTTGGACTCGGACTGAGCGAAGAATCGCGAATTAGTATATTATGACACTAGTGCATAATCAAGCTTTTAAAGCACGAGTAACGAGTTTAAAGCCACGACGCGAAGCGGAGTGGCTTTAACGTTACGAGTGCTTTAAAAGCTAATTATGCACGAGTGTCATACGATATTTTTTAGTATAAATGCAATAATAATTTTAATTAGAAGAAATCAAATCAATAATTTCAATACATGACATGTACCTACCTATATGTCATTTGACATTTCCTGACATTTCACTGGACTATTAAACGCTTGCGATTGGCTGTTACCAAGCAACCTTTTTACGCACGCCGTGCGATAAAGGCCCGATTATGCACGCTTATGAGTGTGTTTTAATTGGTTTATGATGCATGCATACTAAAAAAGTATATTTTCAATTTAAATTGGAATACTGGAACAGATTGGGTTGCTATGTATGTAGATAATACTAGTAAATTAGTGAATTTCTTTGATTCTTTTGGTAATTCACTATCAAAAAAATTTATAATTCCAAGAAGGTAAATAGTAACTCATAATAATTACAAATTCCAAAATTCTAATGATGTAAATTGTGGTTGGTGGTGTTTGTTATTTTTATACGTATGTATTACTTAACGTCAGACGACAAGTCTGTGAGATCAATAGATTGATCAGATAAAAAATATTTACGATTTTGATTCAAATAATCGAGGATCTTGTATATTTAATAATTTCTTAATTTCGTCTGTTGGATTAATATTGTCAACTTGTTTACTTTTATCAAAACACAGTAATGGTATATCATCTTTACAATCTGAATCCTCTCTGTTATTCATATTCATAAGATCTCTAATACTTTTTTTTCTATCGTGTCTTTATCTAACCAAATTTATTTGAAATATTTGCCAAGACTGGTCCAGCTGCTGCAGCTAATATAGGAATTAAGGTCGCGTTTGCTTTGTAGCGCCCCCCTTGTTTAACATGAAAATAATGAAATAAAATTTTACTGTCGTCATGTAAATACAGATGGCGCCTGTATGTTGATTCGACATCGTAGGTGACCGTACCGTAAAAATAATTTTCATGGGCAGCATGTGAAGCGATTTAATATTCATATCTATTAATTATATGAGATATGGCAATAAAGGAATAAAGCATTACTTTCCGTAGTAACGAAAAGTCGTTCAAATTTCACTGGCACCGACTACGTACTGTTTCATGTTGGAAAGTTTGCGTCATAACAATTTCTGAAAATATTTTCAAATGTACATAAATCATATCTGTTGATGAATAATTATGGTAGTTCTAATAAAGAATATTAGGCATTGTACGCGCAAAGAAACTGCCTCGTCTATTCATATTGACATCTAATCGCGTTCGTCCACACTTGAAATAGATCGAATACTATAAGAGCGATACTTTATAGTATTGTTCTATCCAAGCTGTTTCTTTGCTGCTTGAATATCAAAACAACTTGACAACTCGATTCAATTGGAAGGTTATGAAATTCAAAATAGTGTCACCATTGCACGTAATTATGGCACTTTTATATCTAGAATAGCATCGAACTTGATCGGTACATGTACTGAAAAAGTTTAGAGTATGAAACAAACACACTTAATATTATAGTTCGATTTGGCTCCTCGCGTTATACAGCGGAACGCATGACCATGCGCAATTTGAAAATTGTATTCTCTTAGCATTGCTTTAGAGGCGAGTTTCGAAAGATGCTGCCTGCGTTTTACTGCAAATGTCCAAACCGAACAAACCTAATAAAACAGAATTATTCTTCGTATGCGCGCCCTCTTTTCAAAAAGTGCTGAACTGCTTGCACTAGTGAAGACTTAGGCAACTTTTGTTACATATAACATTCCAATACTATGTCAATGGGCCCTTTTTATTTTCTCTTTTTCGTTTTGATAACAAAATCTATACGTCAAAATGTAATTTTCTTTGTGTCACAGGCTTCACTTTATAATTACCGAGGGCAGTGCACCCATAAGAACAAGTAAAATGTCAATATTTTCTATATTTATTCATTTTTCTACATGAAAATTATAGGCTATATTTGCAATTTTTTTATAAAAAAACAGAGTAATATATACACCATCAAATATACGTACTGCCCTCCGTATATGTTTCAACTTTATTGACATAATAAATTTATTACTGAAAAAGCCTCCGCTTTTAAGAACAATATGAAATAAACAACCCACCTTCCGGTATGTCTGAAAGTATTATACAAACGCCACCTACAGAAATTTATAAAACCGCCATGTATTTCACCACCTTCAATTATCCTCGATTTATTTTCCAAAATAATTGATGAACCTTTTTTAATTTTAATAGTCTTTTATACAAATAAAATAAAAAGTAATATTCAAAGGATAAAAAAATATTACTAATTAGAGCGATTAAGAACGTAGAGTAGTGTATTTATGAACGCGCCATCTTATAGCAATAATTTCAAGTTAAAGTTACAGTTTTCTTTTTATCGGTTATAACATAACGAAATTCATAAAAAGATTGAATATTCAATAGTATAGATGGAGAAAGTTACCTTATTTTGTAATTCAAGAAGACAAAATGTTGAAAATGTGTTTATTTGGATCAGGGATCAGTCGAGCTTTTGAGGTTATGGTAATGTTATTTGATTGCCGTATTATTTATTTTGTATTTTAGTTCAAACTGGTTTAAATAAAGAAGAAATTTAAATTTTGAAAGAGTATGGTCGTTTCCCTTTCAAAACCGTATGTTAAACGTGATCTTTTTTTTCATTATGAAAAAATATTTTTTTTATAGAGAGGACTTTTTGTATAATTCACTTATAATGGACAAGCTTTTAGAAGACTATAGACAGTTCCAATTGAATAAAAAAAAGAGTAAAATGAATGCAGCAGATCAAATTCTGGTTGAAATTAGATATAATAATATTTCTTTTATGGCAATATTTCGGAAATTTACGGACTATTCTAATGAAATAGTTTTATGGCCAACTGAAATAGATGATGAAAAACCAGTAATTAGATTGAATGAAGGCAGCGTTATTGGTGGTTATAATGCGGTCAATGATAATAAAATTATTATAAATCACCGCACTAAGGGAAATTTAACAATAATATTTCCAGATACCAATTTAAGGGACAGAGCAATTACATTGTTGCAACAAATCTTCAGGTAATATGTTTTGAATGTTTTAAAGTGTTTAATAATTATTTACAAGTACCTACATGTAGTAGTATATCATGATGCTTCATGTAAAATGTATTATTTGTTACAGCGATGAGAGTAGTGACTCTGGAGCCTTAGTCTAATATGATCATGATGTATATGTAATATAATATTGTAATGCATTATGAAAAAAGTTTATAAGAAGTTATTTCCCAGATAGCACCGGACGTTCTATGGATATCCATTTTATGTCCAAAAGTGGTCCGAACGTCCATGGATGTAAAACGGATATCCACTGGACGTCCGTTACTGAATATCCATCGGACGTCCGTTAATGGACGTCCTATGGATATTCGTTTTATGTCCGCATGTACCTATGTTGTAGAGCGGGTGGTGCAAATGTGGAAACTTGGAAAGATTCACAAATGTACTACTCATTTTCACGCCCAGGCCACGATGTATGGCACACATGACTCACAATCATTTGAAAAAGCCTCACCGCAAAAAATGCATCTGGCGTCATCCTCTTCTGCTGACAATCCACCTACAAGCATTTCCATAACTGATTCCCCTGAGGATATTGAATCTATCTGACTTTTCTTTAAATTCAAGTTCTCTTTTGCAATGTTTGGGTTATATTGCTTTTTCCCTTTCCTGTTCAAAAGTATTTTTTTAGGCTTATTGGCTTAGGATCAAAACTTTTTCAAGTTCTGTTTTATAAGGAGAGCTTGTAAAGACTACAGCCGAAGATAATTTTCCTCCATAGTTTGAAGTTTTCTCCTTTAGCGCAGGTATTGGCATTATATATCTCAAGATGAAACACAGAGAGCAGATTGATCTGGTATTTCAGCATTTCGAATATTCTGCGGTCGCAAACGTCTATCCTCGTACCTTTTCTTAACTTCTCTTTACTTTTCTTTAATTAAACCCCGTTTAATTAACTATAACTTTATTTAGTCGAAATTTACAAACTTTGAATTAAACTCGTACTACACCACTTGAGTCACTGTTGCCAACCGTCAGTCTAGCCGTCTTATTGGTTTTCGTCGGGTTGTTCGCGTTCTCCCTTCTCTCTTCCTTTCTTCTCTCCAGGTTTCTTCGGTGTTTTCCATATTTTCATTCTTCTCTGCATAAGCTTATTGATTATTTGGTCATCTTCTTCCTCTGCGCCTTCTTTTTCTTCCGATTCTTCGCAATTTTTATACAACTTTAGCTGCGATACACGAGCATTGTCATAAACGGCCACCCTTTGCTGTGTTCAACTAGCTGTCATACAGGTTATGCTTCCGTATTACCAACACTCCTCAACATTAGCACCACCCCCTCTACTTAAACAGAGAAAATCATAATAAATTAATTAAAATTCAGAAGGTTATTTTGATTTGAGTTTCTAATGGAAAGGTGCAACAATCAGCTGAGCAAAATGGATGCCGAGAGTTTTAACAGTTCGGAGCTGCGAAGATTCTATGGATTACCAAGAAAGTAGCTAAAAAAATATTTATCATATAGCTTATTATGTCAGGAAAGTGCGTATGTGCAAATAGATTTTCGAAGAATTATATAGTTTTTCTATAGTTTGTTCGTTTTGTAACTGTGTGTACACTCTAGTGGACATCATGCAATTCTGACTTTGATGAAAGTGAGATTATAGGTTCCTTACTACTTATATTACAGGAATTTTTATTTTTATGTGTTCTCTTGGAAGATATCTGCGAGGTGCCAGGACCTTCGTTCTCATCAATCAATGATGCTGGAAGCAATAATTCATCGGAAGAAGAAGATGTAGAAATATTGATAGAAATCAAAGATTAATATGAAGAGAATTTAGTTAATTGAATAGACACATTTAGCGAAACCTTCATTTCATCCAAATCCCGATTTGGGACCCAGACGATCTCAAGAAGCAAGAGAAACGATAAAAAAGAAAAAATGAAGAAGACAGAAGTTGCGACCGTTTCTCAATAAATTACAGGAAAATTTTGACCCGGAAGAATACCAGTCAGTGGATGAACAAGTCATCCCCATGAAAAGTATAGAGTTCCCATAAAACGAAAACCAAAGTTCCCATATGCCCTCTGGGGGCTTATGCGGTCGTTGTTGAGGGATTGTGTGACGATATTCATCATGCAAATCACAAAGTTTCTTTTGACGATTTATTTAACTCTGTACCAATTCTTGAAAGTCTAAGAAACAATGGAATATATAGCAGAGGTATTCTGCGCTGAAATAGAACCCAAGATGCCGACAAAAACTTACCCTCGGACAAAATTATGAAAAAGCAGTCAAGAGGAACATGATACGTTGTTAAAAAATCCGTATCTCCATTACAAATCATGTATTTTTCTGACGTAGCTTGTATCAATACGTTTATTTTGACGGATAAAGATTTTTTGCAGTTCAAAGGTACTTTATCGAAAACTCTTATAAGTATTGGGAAAGTAGAGAAACCTGGGGCCAGGAAGACCAAAAGATCACGGTCTACGACACCCTCTTCAATCCTGAAAAAATGAGAAACTAGCCTGCAAACTTCAGGCCATTGCCCTAAACTTGAAGACATAAAAAATACAATAAGATGCAGGTCATCAGCTTGCAAACACAGAACAAAATATATTTGCAAGAGGTATAGCCAATATTTATGTGCAGATTGCTTTGAATATTATCATTCACCTGCTCATTACCATAGGCTGACCAAAATATTAAAACATCTTTTCACAGATGTTGTTCACATTATCCATTATTATTCCTCATACTATTTTTAAGACATACATATTTAAGAATTTTAATTTTAAAAAATGACATTTCCTAATTTGTGCATGAAAGGGTTACTGGAATAACGCGCCATCTTGAGGCTAATAATATAACCACCATAAAGAGAAATCTATAAAGTTCTCCTACTAATCTATCCACTAGAAGATGGCGCTGTAGGTATTACAATTACATTATTTATTAACTTTAAAAATACTTAGCAAATAAAATTTCTAAAATAAAGCAAATAATTGCTAATAAATGTCCAACGATTAAAATAACGAATGCTGATACGCATTCAATAATTGTCATTTGCCTATTATCTGTATCCACCGGTCGATTATCCGTAGCATACTGAATCAGATACTGTCGAAACTTGGGAGTTGATGGTGTAATATCGGACAACCATTTCTTCAATAGTCCAGCTAAAATTTCAAGGTTCCTTATAAAACAAATAATTAAATCCAATTTTTTTATGACCTACCTTGCCTTGATCGACTTATAAGTCTATTGAGTGCCGACCTATAAGGTACACCTCGCGCTAAAGGCCATCCTAGCGGACTTGATATCAGATACTGCTTGGAGATTCTCAAATCATACACGTTGTAACGCATAAACTTTCTTCGCGGTCCAAATAAATCATTGCATCGCAACTCGGCATTATATTGAATGACGTTGAATTGAGTTATCATAGCTGCTGGATTTTCAAGGACGTAGCGCGAAGCCTCACACCAACCCTTGATGAATATGACGCGGCTACGATTTTGGAAATTATTTATTCTGTAAGGATTTTTTTTTTTTAGTTTTTAAAGTGGTACCTACCTTTTAAGGATCTGTGTTGATGGATCGTTATTTTCTAAAATGCCTAAAATGTTATCCGCACCTGCTTTCTCAATTACCACCTTGTATCCGATATCTAAAACATCATTTAGTGTGTTGGGTTCCTTGTGAGGTGGTCTAATCATAATTGAAGCCATTTTGCTGCTATAAATGTTGCTTAAGAGCATGCTATAGAAGCACCAGAATATCCAAAGTATTCGGAACCAATTTCTGTTGCCTAACACGGGTAGACCAGTTACAGTTTCTTCTAGTATTGATTTATAAAACAACTGTAAATAAAGTTCTTATTATTTACGGATTCTATTGTATTATAAATTTGATTAAAAAAATAGAAACAATACAGAATGAAAAGAAAGACTTTTGAGCCATTTTTTCGTGTTGAGTTTTTGATTCCTCTTGCTTTCTAAAAGCGATGATAATTTAGGAAATGATCGTGAGAAATGATGTCGATGACTATGAGACAAAAAAGATTTTCTTCAGAACATATCCAAGAGCTCAATTTTCTGAAAACTCAAACCAATCTTTACGACACACCTTCCAGCAAGAAATGTGAGTCTACTAACATTGTTCATGTTATTTTTTGAATCTCACAGAAGTTGCATTTGAGTCGCCGCTGCTGGAGGGAGTGGATCAGATGTGGTCCACTCGCATCTCTTCACCGCTACCACCTAAGGCATCTATTGCGATTACCCAGTTCCGTTAGCACCCTTCCAATCCAATATTATTAGCATTTCCTAGGTCTGACTTAGGCCTTCCAAGAGAATATTGGTGCATCATATTCACGTCAATTCGAGGTACTCATTGGTCGCAGATGTCGAATGACTAATCGATAACGAGATAGAAAACCTTTGTCAAACGTCAGTTTGACATATCTAGCAAAATGTCAATTTGACGTTCCTCGCGGTTAATAGTAATGTGCAGTTCAGAAATAGCGGAGAGCAAGAGCAGAACTGTGTGGTGATGATCAAATAGCTCCCAGCCGAACTCCTGCAGAACAATTGCTGTGCCCCAAGCCGTATGTGGACGAGCATATACCAGCGATGCCACCATCTGTTTGTTCATAATGTTCGGCCTGTAGACGTGATGATGAATTTCGATCGCTGCTGTTTTATGCATTGAGGAACTTCCCAGATAGCACGCTCACGTCACATTGACGTTATTAATTGGGCATTTTTCCCAAAAGACGTCAGATCACCAAAATTTTACGATATAAGGCCGTCACTTTGACGACGAAAAAATACTGACACTTTTTAAACTAAGTAATGTCGTCTTTTTGACGTCATGACATATTTGGTTGATTTACGAAGTTTAAAGGTCAATGTGTATTGCAGCTCAAAATTGAATATAATAATGTTTTTTTATTTTGCAATTAATGTTTAGTTAAGTATTTGATTATTGGTATAAAAAAAAGCAAACGTCCACAGTAAAAAAATGACTGTAATTTTACATTTTAGTTTGTCCGTTGATATGCAACTACAAAGTTTTGATTTACTCGCCGTCAGCCTTTAAAACAGCCACCGATCACCATCCAATCATATAAAAGCTTAGTAACAAAGCTTGTTTCGTAAATAACGTGGAAGTGTTCTACAACCCATGGGGATGACAATAATTTATTGGAATAGAACAAAACATTGCTCGTACCTAGCGCACATTTCCCCCAGCACATGCTACAACCTTTTCGTTTATGATAACAGTACCTGACGCTGCCTAAACGAACAATTAGTGATTAAATCTGTTTTATCGAGTTGTATTTGATTCATTTTCACGTAACGGGACCATCGTAGAGGTGAGTACCTAGGTTAGGTTAGGTTAGGAGTGGGGTGGCATGCGGGCCTGTTTCACCGCGACGTTTACAGGTCTATTGTGATTCCCTTTACCTTAGAGAACGCTTTCTAGTTTCGCCTTCTTAATCAGACTTATCATTCTTGAGAGCGGCTCTTTTGTGTAGCCGTTGGCTGTGGGGTTCTCTACCCCCATTACTAGAAACCTTGTCCTCGCTAGGCCGTCACAGTGGCACAAAACATGAACTGGGGTTTCTTCTTCCTCTTGACAGAATCTGCAGAGAGCATTTTCTGCCAGGCCTATGTTAAACATATGCCTATTCAGTCTGCAATGACCGGTCATCAGACTTACTATAATTTTGACAGTCTTCCTGTCTTTACTCAGTAGGTCTTCAGTAAACTTAGGCCTCTGTTCCCTTAGGAACTCCTTAGCCTGTCATTGTCCTGGCGATCTTTTCCGCCATTCCTTGGACTTGTTTTGTGACCATTCGTAGATGGACCTCTTAATTTGTGATTTGGTAGTGCCGACGGAAGGGGCCGCTCCTATGAAAGGCCTTGACGAGCCGCGTCTGGCCAGCTCATTGGCCGGCTCGTTCACTTCACTCCCGTGTGGCTAGGGACCCAGGCCAAAGCAATTTTCCTTAGGGTGCCCACCTCATTTAGGGCTCTTACGCAGTCCCAAACCAGCTTTGAGTCAGCACTTGCGGAACTAATCGCTTTAAGTGCTGCTTGGCTGTCAGAGTAAATAGCGACGCTTTTTCCTGGTTCGGCCCAACTGTCTACTTCTCTGACACAGTGGTGAATTGCAGCAACCTCAGCCTGGAAAATTGTCGAGTCCTTGCTGAAGCTCAATGAAAGGGCCTTGCACGGCTTCTTTCTAGGTGAGTACCTATGGGAAAATATTGTTATTTAAGAAATGAGATATGCAATATTGTGGGTAAAATTATAGGTTATGTCGGTGTAGCTCAAGATTGTGTGGCCAGTGGGGAATGGCGAAAAATTCTCTCTATATGTGCATATATGTGGCAATGGTATTTTTTTTTTAATTTTAATAAATATTTTAAAGAATTTTGAATTTGTTTTAGTCATTACAGTAATTACTGTGTAAACAATAATATACATATATCTAAAACTGACAGCGAAATAACGTCATTCTGAACACATCTACAAGACGTCCAATTTTCACGTGACTGGTCTGTGACATAATCACGTGATCTTACCGTCATTTAGACGTCATATTTAAAGTTATAAGGACGTAACCGATGACCAAATTATTACGTAAAACTGTCGTCACTGTCCTTCCTGCGTTTATCACTGACTGAATCTCGCAGGCGGTGGAAGAACGAATAAGAGCCTCCATTTTGGACCGGTATTGCCGCTGCTCTTCTACTGGCACCAAGTAGAACCTCTACGGCCGGAATATGATTGATATGTCATAGATCTGTCATGCATGTGTAATTTTTCCGTCAGCATGGAGATGGACTGGCGTTTCAAGATCACTGGGAGTTGATCTGTCTCACGCTCCGGCAATGCCGAGCAGCGAGTTCATATCTGACAAAAAGTTTGATGCTGCCATAAGAACTGACACACGTCGGTTCTGAACCTGTGAATGATTGTTCGGTGGCATTTCTTGCTAACTTGACAGCTGTTTCGTTGCTTCTGATTCCAGAGTGGGTTGGCACCCATCTCAGCGTAATATTGTAACATTCCGCCAGCTTTCGAGCTTCCTATGGCAATCAAGTACCACCTCGGAATCAAACCTGATAGTCTGTTGTGCTCTAAGGACTACCTGGCAGTCAGATAATATTTCTAAAGAATTCGTTTAGCTGCGGGTAGTTTAGAATGTCCTCTACACAAGTCTGGATGGCAAGATAAAGCTAAGGCGTTTTAGAAGCATCTACAAACCAGCGTGAGTTGGTTGAAGATGAAATGGCCTCCCATTGTGATGTTTCGAGAATTTTGTCAAAATCATTGCAGCAAAAGAAATACGAAAAAGAATAAAAATGAATTGAAAAGGAGATAGAATACACTTACACTAAAATAATCAAAGAAATCCACAGGAATTTGTCTGCACCTTTTTGCACGAATATAAAAGTAGATACCTGCACTTAAGATAAAGATCGAAACAATTATAGCGATCCATAATGTATACTTAAACGGATATATAGCACTTAATATCAGATTTGCATGGGGTATCCTATATAGATAAAATATATTATAATCTTCCCTTTCAATAGTTGCCGTAAATAAAGCCCTTTTAGTTCTGGCCCTCGTTCTCGTTATACCACCGATAGCAAAATCCAATGTACCATCTACCACTTTTTCGAAAACGTCGAAGAAGGATTGAGGCGAGTTATCACCAAAATTAACCAATTTGTAGGTGAAATTCAAACGCCTGCTTACTTCGTCGAGTAATTCTCCTTCTATTCCAGTCCCTTTTTCACAAATAATTGTTATATTTTCATCCTTAAGATCAAGTTGAGGTTGTGGGCTTGCGCAGCTGAAATATGGGAAATAATTTAGGTAACCCACAAGAAAAAAATGGCCGTTCAAGTTAGTAAAAGTGCTCGGTTGTAGATGCTTGTTTTCTATAAGAATCTTTGATTCATTTGTGGTTTGCAAATTTTTGATTTTGCGGCTTCGATTGCCGCAGTAATAGCAGATTTTGGAGGTTTTTACGAAATTTCCTGTACAATTTAATACGATGACGTTTCCAGCATTTTTTAAATATTTCATATCGGATAAAACGTCGAAATCTATGTTTGTTGCAGTTATTAAAAATATAACCACATCGTCGAATTTGAAATTGCTAACGATACTAGAAAAATTAAAAAATTTATTTTCGTTTTTTAATATGACGAAATTCACTGTTTTAACGATGTATCCTGAGCGGTCGAAAACAGATTTATTAAAATCGACATTGTTAACAGTAACCAGTTTCGGCTCCTTTGCGTTTATAATCTTCAAGATATATTCGGAAAAAACTGCATTTGCTTCGTCATAATGTACGGTAAAGCTGTAATTTGGATATTTAGAAATTAATTCTTTTAAATATATTTCTTGATTAGGATTTAACGTTGATGTTTCACTATTCGAAAATAATTTTATTGCTTGTGTTTTGGATAAAAATATTGATATGACAATCGTAGCGACTGATACAGACATGTTTCTCGGAGAAACTGTTAGTTTCGAGTGTCGATTTGGTTTATTATAATTTAGATATTTATTTTCCAGTCCTGTGGAAGGTGTAATTTACAAATTATATCGTTGAAATATGCATGACAAATGATGAATTGATATTTGGTGTGTAGATTAGTATCTATACAAATTTTTCGTTTGCTTGTTTTGATTGAATCTGTTAAATTATGTATTTTACATAGATTGGTACAATATTATTAATACTACAAATCTAAATCGTACCTATGTACCTATAATAATGCTCTGTGTCTACAATTGTAGGTCAACAGTTTTAATAATTGTTTTGTCTTCAAACTTATTAACTATGTGTGTATTTTCAGTGACCTTGATCTTATCGGCAAATTGCAAGAGTAACAGTTGTCAATCTCTATTATGAGCAAGGCAATAAAACTGCTTTTTAAAACAATTACACAGAACAACAAATTTTCATTTTTTTAAATTTTTCTTTGAACACTTATTTTGTTTTATATTCCTGATAATTATTATAAAAACAAATATCTTCTATCACGTCTGGTATTATAAACAAATGAAATTCATATTGATCATTCAATACTATAACACTAAGTACCTATGTATATGCTATTCTGGGACGTATTTAGAAAGTCTTTCTTTTCACTTTTCTTTTATATTGGGATGAAGAATATTCCGAAATTAAAGTCCAACAATAATCAGCAAGCATCTCGCTATTCCACTTGCTCTGATAGCGTTTTTCAATAGTGGAAATATCCTGATGAAATCTTTCCTCATGCTCGTCACTAACATCGCCAAGATTCGGTGGAAAGAAGTTCAGGTGCGAATGCAAGGAATGTATTTTAAGACTCATATTACAGCCTAATGTATGCATTATAACAAATTCATTTGATTATATTGTATTTGTAAAAAAATAAGAAATATAGAATAAATAGGAATTATATAATTAGTTATCAAATTATGAAAAAAAGAAAAGTTCTTTCCAATAAAAAATCATTGTTGATAAAAATTACAAATTTACACAAGTACAATAAATATCAATTTCCTCAGTATACAGGGTGAGTCACGAATATTTCCTCGATCTCTTATTGTGCCTAAACGCTAAAAGATATCAGTTTCAAATTTTATTCTAATATGTAGGACGATAAGAAGCACCTTTTAAAATTATTCTCAAGTATACAGGGCGATTCAAAAATGTACAGCATATCAAAGTTAGGTTATTTTTAATGGAACACCCTATATTGTATATTATTTTTGGATTCTACGTCATAAATTAGGATAACTTTGTTAACAGTTTCCTATACCTATCTGCTGCCAATTTCGAGAAAATTTGATTTTTATGAAAATGTCGGCTTTCGCGAAAAAACTATATGACATGGACGATTTAGATTTGTAAGAAGTTGTTTTGACAAAGTGAGCTTTCAATAAACCCGTAGAGCATTTTGATATTGGCTACATGACATTAAGCAAAGCAATTTATACTTTATATTTTTTCAAGCATCAATAACTCTCTTAAGTTAAATGGAACACCCTGTATTTATCCATCCTATGTGAAAGCACATTAAACCCCCTACCAAAAACTATAAAGATGTCTATATCTAAATTTAACGATTAAAATGATATTAACGAAATTCTTCAAAAACGCTCTAAAGCTGATGCTTTTTCTCATCTAAGTAGGCCATGTTTTCTAATTATTTGTGTGTGGATAATTATATTCCTTGTAAGTTGTATTCTAATGATAAATAAAGCTGGAAACGATGTTGAAGTAATCTGAATGAATCATTCATCATTGATAACCTAACTTTGATATGGTGTAAATTTTTGAATCACCCTGTATACTTGCAAATAATTTTAGAATGTGCCCCTTATCGTCCTACATATTTGACTAAAATTTGAAACTCATATCTTTTAGCGAGACCGAGGGAATAGTCGTGACTCACCCTGTATACATTATGATCATAGCTCCTAATAACGCATTGTTTATGATAATATTCCTGTAGATCAAACAAAGATTTTTTATAATGCTGAAATTTAATTTCTTTAAGTACCGATTTTTTAATTCCTTTCAAATTTTTATGCGCATTACTATCTCTATATGCATATGATTTAGATCTTAATCCAATAAATTTAAGTATCTTTTTCGAATGAAATTAAAACGCTAGACAAATAACTTCTTATAAACTTTTTTCATAATGCATTACAATATACCGGGTGGCCGTTGAGGTATCCGAGAAACTTCGTATATGGATTCAATGACTAATTTTAAGCAAAAGTGATCGTATTCACTTTTGCCGAATTCCTAACGGTTCTTGAAATATCGGAGTTTGAATTAAAATTAAATTAGTAGAGGACTTAGGAAATAATGTCGTTTATTTTAATAAAAGTATAATGACAGTGCAATTATTAAAGCTGCTCAATGTGACCACCGCCTTGTGCAATGAATAACTCAATCCTCCGTCGGAGCTCTCGTTCCCAGTTGTAGTTTTCCATATTGTTTTTCACCTCATTAAACGCTGCATGAATATTCTGGATGAGTTGGTCCCTATTATCAGGCTTTCCCATGGAATAGGTAAGTGTCTTCACATGTCCCCACATGAAAAAATCTAGTGGGTTGAGATCCGGAGATCGCGGCGGCCAGGCAATGGGACCACCACGACCTATCCATCGATTTGGATACTGTTCATTGAGGAAATTAGTGACACCTCTTCCATAATGGGCCGGAGCACCATCATGTAAAAACAATATCGTCCTTCTGATTTGAAGAGGAATGTCCTCAAGTAGTAGAGGTAGTTCGTTCTCCAAAAAAGCCCGGTACATTTCGCTGTTCAAATTTCCATCGAAAATATGTGGTCCAATAACTTCATTATTAACTATTCCAGCCCAAATGTTTACGGAGAATCTTCTCTGGAAGTCGGTTTCTCGAACGGCATGAGGGTTTTCGATTGCCCACACATGTTCGTTGTGGAAATTGTTGATTCCATTTCTTGTAAATGTAGCTTCGTCACAGAAAAGGGTTCTTGGAAGAGTATCCAGATGATCGCTCCACCATTCACAAAGACGAACTCTTTGGGGAAGATCCGTGGGGAGAAGTTCTTGTACCGGTTGGTAATGATAGGGATGCAGTCCGTTTTCTCGCAAAGTGTCCTGCACAGCCGTCCTACTTTGTCCAGTAAGTATAGAAATTCTTCTCGTACTAACACCAGGATCATTTTCAACAACCTCAAGCACTTCTGCAGCATTGTTTCTTCGGGATAGTTCTCTTTCACAATTCGGTTTAGGGAACGCACCTGTTAATCGAAGAGTTGTGAAGGTTCTACTAAACGTTTGCTTGTCTGGAAGACGGCGGTTTGGGTATCGTCGTTGATATTCCCTAATAGCGTTTTCCACTCGGACATTTAGAGCGCACTAAAAGTGCACTAACTCGGTGTTGGTTGTTCCACTGGTCTTAGCACTCGCTGCAAGCAAAAATCATACGTGTTCCACTGGTAAATTTCGTGCTGCCTACGTAGAAGTGACGACATGTGAGCGTCACTAATTTGACCTTGCGAAAAACTGGACCACTGGACCTCTCAAAATTGACACCACTTATAGTGCAATCTGAAGTTATTACAAGTTATTCAGTTTATTGTACTTTCGATAAGCATACAATGGGCAAGTGGGTATATAAATGCATACAGTCAATATTTTATCGGGTAATCGTTATGGCCGAAAAATTAATTAAATTTTGAAACATACTACTTTATGTTATTCTCAGATACAGATAATGATACGAATTGTTCCTAATCATCATCCATGAAATACGTTGTTGCGTATTTTATACAAAATATCTTGTCCACTAAAAGACCATTTTCAGAAATGAATAATAATTAAACAATCACTGCCCGTAATAGTTTCTGGCGTAATTCTTCATCTACTTTTCCTTTATACGTATTACTAAGTATTTACTTTTATAAAGATTTTCATTTTTTTTGCGATGAGCAGTTCATCCCGACAAAATATTAAAGCCCTACCGCCAGTTTTATCGACATACCTATGTTACACGAAGCTCTGAGCGAGGGCAGAATCAGTGACTACGTCATATGACGCTACTCTAGGGCAGTGTCGGCGCAACACGAGTTCCCCCAGTGGAAAACGCTATAACTGAGGCGGTGGTACTACCGTTGCAATATCCATACACGAAAATCATGTCAGCGTATTCTTCATTTGAATAAATTACAGGCATGATTTTAACACAAATTACGCAATAAAAAATAACCAACTGTCAATGATGACAATTAACGAACTGACAATCAACATTTTTTTAAGCATCTATCTATACGACCAGCCAACTTCAAACTCCGATATTTCAAGAACCGTTAGGAATTCGGCAAAAGTGAATACGATCACTTTTGCTTAAAATTAGTCATTGAATCCATATACGAAGTTTCTCGGATACCTCAACGGCCACCCTGTATAGGGTAGCGACACCACTAGTCGACCACTTTAGCGGATTTGAATTTTATTTTTTTTTTGTCACCAATGATTATCAGGAAAATCGTCTGTGATAGATTTCATCGTGTTCTCTTTATACTATATTTTGGCGTTGAATATAGCACTGGATGATAGAAGGTGCTACAACAGAAATGATAACTACGATTTAAAACAACTGCAATTTTGCTTGTAGTCGAACGGTAAAATCTAGTAGTCGGGCATCGATTCCCCAATAGTCGACCTATCTAATTGTTGAAATAATATCAATGTGATTTTGTAGGTAGTTTATTAGTTAAAGAAGCAATATAGACCTATTGAAACCTTCTAAATAAACAGTAAAAAACCTATACACAACTTTACCTTTAAATCTGATAAAGTAGTTATACAAACAAAAATATAAAAGTTATAAACTACATTGAGGACACTTAAACATTTCGTCAGAAATATCTTCATATAAATTATTACTGAAAACAGAACATTTCAAGTGGTACCACGGCGTGCAGTTATCACACCCGATATTCTTTAAATCATTATCTTCTGTGTCGCTTGTAAGATCTACATCACATAAGCTGCATTTTATATGCATTTTATCCAACGGACTGATTTTTAAATCGTATTCCGCAATTGTCTGCTTTTTACGTCCATTCATTTTTCTGACTCGTTTTCCATTTATAGAACTAATCGTTTTTACTTTATTTGCTAGTATTTTGCCCTTTCCTCAGCTTCCATTTTCCTATTCCGAATGGCTTCAATTTTCATTTGTTTCACGTTTTCTTCTTATTTTTCCAGTTGTCTCCACATGTCGGAGGAAATAGCATTTGGTAGCTTTGTCACTGATTTCCTTTTTTTTTGCTTCTCTGAATAGGTTTAGGGTTACAGAGTATTGTATTGATGGAAGGTTGCAATGGAGGAATTATTATGTTTGAAAGTATTTTAACATTACTAGACGAGCTATCATTTGAGGTATTGTCAAAAGGGGTAACTTTTGGAATATCATCTATGATCTTTCTGTTCTCCTCGAGGTATATTTTACTTTCTTGAAAGAATGGCATTGGAACATCATTATTGTTTAAATCATTTTCAAGTTCAGGAATGTCATTATTTGTTGGCAAAGAGTGTTGCAACTCCTGAACAATATATTATCAGCTTCAACAATATCATATAAATGGCTATCACTTAATAAGGCAAAATTTGGTAGATTATCCGACGGATGGAGCGGACCTGTGAGTATTACAACTGGATTGTCACTGTTGCACAGGTGTTGCGCTCTAGATAATTCTTCAAAACTTATCTCTATATTAACTCTACGTTTCTCCACATTATGACGAATGCTTTTGATCGTTTGCTCGGTGATCTTATAGGTATATATTATTCGCATTATTAATACGAGTTCTCATTCGTTTTTTTTCAAATCTTCAAGAATGTTCTGAACGCATTTAGAATAATCCACCATATATTCGGATCAAAGGGAAAAAGACCACATTTACGAAAACCATTTTTAATAGTTTGCGACAAATTGTTTTTTTTTCTAAAACTTGCTTCAAAAGCGGACAAAACTTTGCTTTTGTTAAAATTTGGTTGGTGTCTTCTTACAGCATTTGCCACTCACGAACTACTGCATTCCATTCACATTTCAGAGGTCGAAAAACACTAACATCGCACAACTGGCGGTTGACCCAATTTTTCCAGGTTTTTCACACCACCACGCGTCTTCGACCTGCCCATGTTGACACTGATCAATTTAAATTTCAGTTACCATTATCCTTTGTTCCAATTGGTAGATTTTGGCGCGAAATTATCTTGCTACTGAATAATAAACCTGCGCTTCAATATAACATATATTCATCTATTTATTACGAAAGATCTACTAACATGGTCGACCACCGGAGATGGTTGAGTTTCGGGAACTCTACCCTACATCATTATCATATTAGACTGAGGCTCCAGAGTCACTATTCTCATCGCTGTAACAATAAATAATATATTTTACATGAAGCATCATGACATACTACTACATGTAGGTACTTGTAAATAATTATTAAACACTTTAAAACATTCAAAACATATTACCTGAAGATTTGTTGCAACAATGTAATTGCTCTGTTCCTTAAATTGGTATCCGGAAATATTATTGTTAAATTTCCCTTAGTGCGGTGATTTACAATAATTTTATTATCATTGCCCGTATTATAACCACCAATAACGCTGCCTTCATTCAATCTAATTACTGGTTTTTCATCATCTATTTCAGTTGGCATTAAAAATATTTCATTAGAATAGTCCGTAAATTTCCGAAATATTGCCATAAAAGCAATATTATTATATCTAATTTCAACCAGAATTTGATCTGCTGCATTCATTTTACTCTTTTTTTTATTCAATTGGAACTGTCTATAGTCTTCTAAAAGCTTGTCCATTATAAGTGAATTATACAAAAAGTCCTCTCTATAAAAAAAAAAATTTTTCATAATGAAAAAAAATATCACGTTTAACATACGGTTTTGAAAGAGAAACGACCATACTCTTTCAAAATTTAAATTTCTTCTTTATTTAAACCAATTTGAACTAAAATACAAAATAAATAATACATATAGGCAATCAATAACATTACCATAACCTCAAAAACTCGACTGACCCCTGATCAGTGCCCCTGATCCAAATAAACACATTTTTCAACATGTTTCTTCTTGAATTACAAAATAAGGTAACTGTCTCCATCTATACTATTGAATATTCAATCTTTTTATGAATTTCGTCAAGTTCAGAACCAACCATTACTCGTGTTATAACTGAAAAAAAGAAAACTGTAACTCTAACTTTAAATTATCGCTATAAGCTGGCGCGTTTTACTTTTTATTTTATTTATATAAATGGCTATTAAAATTAAAAAAGGTTCATCAATTATGTTGGACAATAAATCGAGGATAATTGAAGGTGGTGAAATACATGGCGATTTTATAAATTTCTTAATTCCTATATTAGCTGCAGCAGCTGGACCAGTCTTGGCAAATATTTTAAATAAATTTGTTGACAAGGTAAGTGGTAAGTCGTTAACATTAGAAATTCCTGGGGGGTTATTCTCGAATCTGAGGGAATGGAAATTTCAAGAGAATTGTCAAAAAATTCCTACAATTTCAATAGTTCCTATTCTGGGGGGTTATTCTCGAAACAGTGGAAAAATAGCACTCCCAGGGAGTAACTTTCACCGCTCACTCCTCGATACTACTCGTTACGAAAAAGTGAGAAAGTCAGCTCCAGAATAGGAACTATTGAAATTGTAGGAATTTTTTGACAATTCTCTTGAAATTTCCATTCCCTCAGATTCGAGAATAACTTCCTGGGAGTGCTATTTTTCCACTGTTTCGAGAATATAACCCCTGGTCAACCACCAATTCGAGAAAGAAAAGTTCGTTCTACAGTTTGCTGTTTTGTGTCGCTGTGCTTTTATTTAACAATTTTGTAAAGTTATACTATACAATATTTGTTGTGACTTATATTAGTATATTCCCTATCAGTTTCTGCTTCTGAATTTGCAAATATATATCGTCTATACCTAAGTTGCCGATTTAATAAGTAAAATCCACATTTATATTAGTTTATTGAAATTTATAAATCTTTTTGGGCCGTACTTCATCCAGTTTCTTTACCATCTTAATATCTATAGTTTTTTTTTTACCGAAGACTGTTTTATAGATAAATACTCCTTTTATTTTTCCGTGGTCTTCTCTCTGTCATTGAGTCACCAAGACGGGCCCCTTGTTGTGAAGCGTGTTATTCCTTTTTTGTCCTGCCCTTTCATTTGTTTTAAACTTATTTTACACAACACTTGTTTTAATTTTTAATGCTTGACACTGTTATAACATGCCTATGACGGCTAGAAGTAGAATCGGTAATGAAACAGGAAATCATCAATTAAATCACCATCCACAGATTTATCCTCGGCGCTTACAGCGTCAAATCATAGTTATGTAGCATTAGTATACATGATAACGATGATAACGAGGAAACGAATTGCTTCGAATTGGATGTGGTGGGAGATCTACGTAACAAGCTTGCACGAACAGAGTTTGAATTGTCAGAACTTCGAGACGAAAATTCGAAACTTCTTGAAAAATTGCGGGGACTGTATGATAAACTCGATGGAAAACAAATCGTTATTAATAATCTACGAGCAACGATGGAAAAGCTCACGGACAATATAAACAACAAGAAACTTATATGGTCAATACCGAAATTCAAACAGATCTGCTGCAAAACTGTGAGAAATCAATCCAATCAATGTGAAGTTAAAGTTAAAGAACGAGAAGTACAAACAACTGCGGAAACTATAACCGACACAGATAATAAGAGAAAGAGAGACACGAAGCGTCTAGTAACACGATATAATAACGTAATCAACGAATCTTGTTTCAGCTGTCCCAGAATCTTCTTTCTAGGAGATACAAACAATATTGTACGCGGTAGATGTTTAAAGAGCGAACAACTGCACAACTTATGTAATTTGCTAATGCATACCAACGTAATATTTTTTTCAATACCATCCCAGATAGCACATGGACGTCCATTGGACATCCGATGGATGTCTGCTACGGATATGCCGGATATCCATTTGAGGTCCGTCGGACATCCTATGGACATCCATAGGAGATCCGTACGGACGTCCTAGGGACATCTTATGGGCGTTTTATGCACATTTGTTACAAACAGCCTTTAATATGAATATCCCAGAGGATACCTTATGGACATCCATTTGTTATCCTTTGTTATCCCAGAGCATGTTATGGATGTCCATAAGGTATCGTTTGGGACATCTATAGAAATCCGTTTGTCAAATATACCATCGTTGAAAACTAAATTGAGAAAATCTAACGTAACTGAACTGTCTTCATCCGTGTACCCAGACTATATTTGCAATAGGTATCCTTTGCAGTTAGTTAAAACGTACAGTCGAATACTTTTAACTTTGAAATACTTTTGCTGTAATCGAAAGTTACGATACCGATATACATAAATATATTCGTAGGTATGTTTTATGAATATCCAGTAACGGACGTCCAATGGATGTGCGTTTTAGGTAACATACTACGACAGAAACAAGAATGATGTCCTAATATAGATTCCATTGTGTATTAAGTACTTCTAATGTTTACCTAATTTTCTACCAATTTACCCACATAATTCACTTGATACTGTTTAAATATTTAAAGAAGGCTTTTCCAAATTAGTATGCATATATCTCGAGTTATGTTCTCCACGCTATTTACCACGATACGATACATCTAGGGAATATATAGTTTCCTCCATTCTATATTAATTATCATCAAACAGGTAACATAGTACAAGTACGCTAATACTTGTTTTATTCATTTACATGGAAGTGAGATATAGGACACGCGATAGAACTATTAAACTAATTATCAGTCACGAATCCGGTCATATCTAAAGGTTGTGCGGTGGAATGAAGATGCTACTTCTTCTAATAATACTGTCTGGTAATGTAAACGGAAACGTTGAACCCTTAAAAGACGAATATAATCAGAAACGATCGTTATCTCAATGTGTAATTAAAGCCGTCGATTGCTGCGTAGCAATTGGTGAGGTCGTAGCCGTGGCTGTATCGAACTTCGAAGACAACACTGAAGTTTTGCAATTCGAGGATATCCTTCTGGAAGATTTAGCTAACACGGATAAGATTTCTTACGTCATCAAGAAGGTTAACAATAAAAATTCTGTGTATCTGTATAAACAAAGGATTGGTATTTATATAATTTATATGAAGCATATTAGTGATCTGGTTCAATCGCTAATGTTATTAAGTTCGGAAGAAGGTTTCAACGCCCACGCTAAATTTTTAGTCATATCAACGAAGGCAATTAGTAACTCAACTTTTACTGAAACTTATATTACTAGACTTATATGGAATTATAAACTGTTAAATGTGGTTGGACTACTCCCTGAAGGAGAATCGAGTGAGATTTACGAAGTTTACACCGCACATTATCATGGGGTATGCGGATATTCTTTAGCGGCTGAAATCACTGATAAATGTACCCATGGAATATCAACGAAGAATTGGTTCGGTGATATCACCCCTAAAAACCTAGGAGGTTGTCAATTCCACGTTAGAACGAGCATTATCGAACCATTCGTTATATACCATGAAAATATAACCGAATCTCAAAATAGCTACAACCTCACTGACGGTTTGGAGATAAAATTGCTGAACACCATAGCTGATTATGTGAATTTAACCTTGAATTACAGCATAACACGATCTGACGATGTTTACGGGCAATTTTATCCCAATTTTACATTCGATGGTTCCTATTTGGATTTAAGCGAAAGGGACATCGATTTAATCGTAGGTTACGTCGTTTCAAGACCTGAAACGCAAGAAATCTTCGACACAATAAGTTCGTATTTCCAAGATTCGTTCGTCTTCTGCATAGCTCATGCTAAATTAGTGGAAGATTGGAATAAAGTTAGTAAAATCTTGATGAGTCGGGTTGTCCTCTACTATACGATTTCCTGCTTAATTTTAAGCGTATTTATATATTGGATAGCGCAATTAAGCCCGAATGAAATCCTCCAATACAAATCTTACGATAATAATCTTTTAAAGGTCACACAGCTTTCTTATGGAATCAGTATAACTAACATGCCCATAACTAATATATGCCGATTTGTGCTAATGATATGGATAATATTTGCATTTTTCTACCGGTCAATATACATCACCTACGCGATAAAATCTCTATCGACAACAGAATGGGATTACCAAATCCATACAGACGAAGAAATTATGTCAAAGAAAATCCAATATTATCCGATTTGCCTCAATTATTACACGGAGGAGGAACTAGCTCAAGTTAAAGCGTTCGAACTTTGCGAAAATTACACTAAATGCTTAAGTAAGACCGTTGAATCTGAGGAATATGCAACGTGTACGCCGAAATTGAACGTCCAATATCTTTTTCGCAATTTCCTAGACGATAAAGGTTACCCCCAATTATATTGCATTGATGAAGACGTCGTTACGTATCCCCTAGAGATGTTGATGTGGAAAGGACATCCTTTAAAACCGAGAATTAACGAGCTAGTGAAAAGATTATCCGCCGGTGGGTTTATCTCGAAATGGCATAAAGAGATTTTCGATACCTTATTAATACACGCTAAAACTAATACTTTTGTATCGAGTGAAGAACTTGTTTTAAAAATTTCCCATTTAATCCAACCCTTCGTTATTGTAATAATTTGTCATTTTATATCGATTGTAGTATTTATTATGGAAATCTTTTTATTCAATAAAAATAAACAAATTCCTGTCATATAGGCAACCAATTATACAATAGATCGATTTTAGTTGCCAACTTAAACGAATCGAATTCCCCATATTTCATATTTGACGTATGATATAAACTTGACGTATACATAACCTTTGTAACCATCCACCATAAAAATGTTATAAATAAATAAAATACAACACAAAATAATTTAGTATTACTACAATGTTTAATAGTAGCGTTACCAGTAGACGCCTAAACGTCTTGGTACGTATCTTACGGCATGTTAACGGCATACAACCAAACTTAGTTAGGGCTTATGTTTCCGACGATTCAGTCTCAATCGGTGGTATTACCAAAATTATAAAACAAGAAAAATATCCAGAATACGTTCCTAGAAACTATTGTAAGCCAGCGATCACAATTTATCATTTTATTCGAATAAAATCTTTCAGATAACAATAACTTGGGTCAAAGTACTTTACACCATTTAAGATGGATGATGCAGAAAGACTTATTAGGCCAAGACGTTTTCCTAATAGGACCTCCAGGTCCTCGAAGACGAAAATTAGCTTTACAATACTTAGAATTAACGAATAGGGAACATGAATATATCGCTTTAAGCAGAGATACCACCGAATCAGACATAAAACAGCGAAGAGAGATCGTTGGGGTGCAGCGAAATATTTTGATCAAGTAAGCCGATATAGATATTAACTTTGTGGTGTTTTATTTAGATTCGGTTTAGAAATGATTGTTTTAGAGCGCTGTTCGTGCTGCTACGATGGGAAGGGTGTTAGTGTTGGAGGGTATCGAAAAAGCAGAACGAATGTTTTACCTGTTTTAAATAATTTATTGGAGAATCGGGAAATGCATTTGGAGGATGGGAGATTGCTTATACCAGCCGAGAGATACGATAAATTGTTACAAGTAAGTCATTTTAATTGGACATTTAAATTTTAAATTTGATTGACAGTTCTCTGCTGCTATATTCATGTAATATAATTATTAGCATTTCATTCCAACGCTAAAAGAAGGCGCTGCAGTCTCTTCTTGAGGTTGTGTCGATGCTTGAGCACGCGATTTTTGACAGATTTGTAATGAAATTTACGTCAAAATCGTACACCCTGTATACTTGCAAATAATTTTAAAATGTGCTTCTTATCATGCATATATTCCTATTCTTTCTTTGTTTTTCTTTGTTCATTTTTTCTTTTTCTTTCTTATTCATCAACAGAATTTTACTTTTTTTACTTCTACTCTCCTTTTCTTTTCACATTCATTTTTCGTCTTCTTTATTCTATCTTGTTTTTCTTTTTTTTTTCTTTTTTTCTTCTTTTTCGTTTTTTCTTTTTTTACTCTCTTCGTTCGTTCTTTTTTATTTGTTCTTATTCTTTGTTTTTACTTCTTGTTTCTGCTTGCTTCTTTTCTTTCTGTCTATTATTTTATCATTCCTTTTTAGTTGCTCTTTTTCTTATTTTTCTTCTTTCTTTCTATGTTCTCATTTCTATTTTCTACTTCTATTTTTTCTTTATTCTCCTTTTTTCCTTGCTTCGGTTTTGTTTCGCCCTTTTTCTCATTTTTTTCTTCTATTTTCTGTGTTTATAATTTTCATTTTTGTTTCTTATTCTATCTTCCATTTCCTTATTCTTTCTGACGTTCTAGGGACATTCTTCTTCATGTTTCTTCCTGACATTTATTATTCATTCCTTTAATTTTTCTATCCCAGAGGATTTTCCTTATTGACATCCATTTCTTAACCTTTGTTATCCCAATCTTATTTGTCCATTGTTTTCGTTTGTTCATCTGTAGAAATCCGTTTGTCAAATATCCATCGTTGAAAATCTTTCTTCGAAAATTCTTACGTAACTGAACTGTTCGTTTCGTGTTCCCATTCTATATTTGCAATAGGTATGCTTTGCTTCTTCCGTTTCTTTCGTTCAATCGAATACTTTTAACTTTGAAATACTTTTTCTGTAATCGAAAGTTACGATACCGATATACATATATCTTCGTAGGTATGTTTTATGAATATCCATTTTTTCTTCACGTTCCAATGGATGTCCGTTTTAGGTAACATAGTACGACAGAAACAAGAATGATGTCCTAATATAGATTCCATTGTGTATTAAGTACTTCTAATGTTTACCTAATTTTCTATCAATTTGTTCCTCATTCTTACCCTCTTTGTTTCTTCATCATTCACTTGATACTGTTTAAATATTTAATTATTCTTTTCCAAATTAGTATTCATTTATCTCCTTTTATGTTCTCCATTCTTCTTTTTACCATTTCGATTTTTCGATTCATCCTTTTTTCTGAATATTATCTTTTCCTCCATTCTATATTAATTATCATCAAACTTTTAACATAGTACAAGTACTCTAATACTTGTTTTTATTCATTTCTTCTTTCATTGAGATTCTAGGACACGCGATTGAACTATTAAACTAATTATCAGTCACGAATCCGGTCATATCTAAAGGTTGTGCGGTGGAATGAAGATGCTTTCTTCTTCTAATTTTACTGTCTGGTAATGTAAACGGAAACGTTGAACCCTTAAAAGACGAATATAATCAGAAACGATCGTTATCTCAATGTGTAATTAAAGCCGTCGATTGCTGCGTAGCAATTGGTTTTTCGTAGCCGTGGCTGTTCGAACTTCGAAGACAACACTGAAGTTTTGCAATTCGAGGATATCCTTCTGGAAGATTTAGCTAACACGGATAAGATTTCTTACGTCATCAAGAAGGCTAACAATAAAAATTCTGTGTATCTGTATAAACAAAGGATTGGTATTTATATAATTTATATGAAGCATATTAGTGATCTGGTTCAATCGCTAATGTTATTAAGTTCGGAAGAAGGTTTCAACGCCCACGCTAAATTTTTAGTCATATCAACGAAGGCAATTAGTAACTCAACTTTTACTGAAACTTATATTACTAGACTTATATGGAATTATAAACTGTTAAATGTGGTTGGACTACTCCTGAAGGAGAATCGAGTGAGATTTACGAAGTTTACACCGCACATTATCATGGGGTATGCGGATATTCTTTAGCGGCTGAAATCACTGATAAATGTACCCATGGAATATCAACGAAGAATTGGTTCGGTGATATCACCCCTAAAAACCTAGGAGGTTGTCAATTCCACGTTAGAACGAGCATTATCGAACCATTCGTTATATACCATGAAAATATAACCGAATCTCAAAATAGCTACAACCTCACTGACGGTTTGGAGATAAAATTGCTGAACACCATAGCTGATTATGTGAATTTAACCTTGAATTACAGCATAAACGATCTGACGATGTTTACGGGCAATTTTATCCCAATTTTACATTCGATGGTTCCTATTTGGATTTAAGCGAAAGGGACATCGATTTAATCGTAGGTTACGTAGTTTCAAGACCTGAAACGCAAGAAATCTTCGACACAATAAGTTCGTATTTCCAAGATTCGTTCGTCTTCTGCATAGCTCATGCTAAATTAGTGGAAGATTGGAATAAAGTTATTCGTAAAATCTTGATGAGTCGGGTTGTCCTCTACTATACGATTTCCTGCTTAATTTTTAGCGTATTTATATATTGGACAGCGCAATTAAGCCGGAATTTTCTCCTCCAATACAAATCTTACGATAATAATCTTTTAAAGGTCATACAGCTTTCTTATGGAATCAGTATAACTAACATGCCCATAACTAATATATGCCGATTTGTGCTAATGATATGGATAATATTTGCATTTTTCTACCGGTCAATATACATCACCTACGCGATAAAATCTCTATCGACAACAGAATGGGATTACCAAATCCATACAGACGAAGAAATTATGTCAAAGAAAATCCAATATTATCCGATTTGCCTCAATTATTACACGGAGGAGGAACTAGCTCAAGTTAAAGCGTTCGAACTTTGCGAAAATTACACTAAATGCTTAAGTAAGACCGTTGAATCTGAGGAATATGCAACGTGTACGCCGAAATTGAACGTCCAATATCTTTTTCGCAATTTCCTAGACGATAAAGGTTACCCCAATTATATTGCATTGATGAAGACGTCGTTACGTATCCCCTAGAGATGTTGATGTGGAAAGGACATCCTTTAAAACCGAGAATTAACGAGCTAGTGAAAAGATTATCCGCCGGTGGGTTTATCTCGAAATGGCATAAAGAGATTTTCGATACCTTATTAATACACGCTAAAACTAATACTTTTGTATCGAGTGAAGAACTTGTTTTAAAAATTTCCCATTTAATCCAACCCTTCGTTATTGTAATAATTTGTCATTTTATATCGATTGTAGTATTTATTATGGAAATCTTTTTATTCAATAAAAATAAACAAATTCCTGTCATATAGGCAACCAATTATACAACAGATCGATTTTAGTTGCCAACTTAAACGAATCGAATTCCCCATATTTCATATTTGACGTATGATATAAACTTGACGTATACATAACCTTTGTAACCATCCACCATAAAAATGTTATAAATAAATAAAATACAACACAAAATAATTTAGTATTACTACAATGTTTAATAGTAGCGTTACCAGTAGACGCCTAAACGTCTTGGTACGTATCTTACGGCATGTTAACGGCATACAACCAAACTTAGTTAGGGCTTATGTTTCCGACGAATCAGTCTCAATCGGTGGTATTACCAAAATTATAAAACAAGAAAAATATCCAGAATACGTTCCTAGAAACTATTGTAAGCCAGCGATCACAATTTATCATTTTATTCGAATAAAATCTTTCAGATAACAATAACTTGGGTCAAAGTACTTTACATCATTTAAGATGGATGATGCAGAAAGACTTATTAGGCCAAGATGTATTCTTAATAGGACCCCCAGGTCCTCGAAGACGGAAATTAGCCTTACAATACTTAGAATTAACGAATAGGGAACATGAATATATCGCTTTAAGCAGAGATACCACCGAATCAGACATAAAACAGCGAAGAGAGATCGTTGGGGGTGCTGCAAAATATTTCGATCAAGTAAGCCGATATAGATATTAACTTTGTGGTGTTTTATTTAGATTCGGTTTAGAAATGATTGTTTTAGAGCGCTGTTCGTGCGGCTACGATGGGAAGGGTGTTAGTGTTGGAGGGTATCGAAAAAGCAGAACGGAATGTTTTACCTGTTTTAAATAATTTATTGGAGAATCGGGAAATGCATTTGGAGGATGGAGGATGGAGATTGCTTATACCAGCCGAGAGATACGATAAATTGTTACAAGTAAGTCATTTTAATTGGACATTTAAATTTTAAATTTGATTGACAGTTCTCTGCTGCTATATTCATGTAATATAATTATTAGCATTTCATTCCAACGCTAAAAGAAGGCGCTGCAGTCTCTTCTTGAGGTTGTGTCGATGCTTGAGCACGCGATTTTTGACAGATTTGTAATGAAATTTACGTCAAAATCGTACACCCTGTATACTTGCAAATAATTTTAAAATGTGCTTCTTATCATGAACTAAAATATTTTGAAAAAAAAATTTAAAAGGGTTTCGGCATATTTTAGTGATGTAGCGTTAGATTTAATTCTTTAGACCTGCAATAGTTATTAGCCGTTTCAAAGGGGTTCAGTGGACCAATTTTTTTCCGGTGAATTCACAAACAACAGAATGTGTACCGCAATGAAGTTGGCACCTGATTTTCCGGGGAAAAAATAACAGGAGCAATGAAGATGGGGACGGAAGAAAGCAAGAATTCCTTCTTAATTTTCTTCTCTTTTCGTGTTTTTCTTAATACTTTTCTATCGTCATTCGTTCTTCGTTTTATTTTTGTTTCCGATTCGTATTTATCCTTTCTTCTTTAAATTTCTTCTTAATCCTTTTATATTCCTATTCTTTCTTTGTTTTTCGTTGTTCATTTTTTCTTTTTCTTTCTTATTCATCGTTTTTTTTACTCTACTTTTTTTGACTTCTACTCTCTGTTTCTTTTCACATTCATTTTTCGTCTTCTTTATTCATCTTGTTTTTCTTTCTTTTTCTTTTTTTTATTTGTTCTTATTCTTTGTTTTTACTTCTTGTTTCTGCTTGCTTCTTTTCTTTCTGTCTATTATTTTATCATTCCTTTTTTAGTTGCTCTTTTTCTTATTTTTCTTCTTTCTTTCTATGTTCTCATTTTTATTTTCTACTTCTATTTTTTCTTTATTCTCCTTTTTTTCCTTCCTTCGGTTTTGTTTCGCCCTTTTTCTCATTTTTTTTCTTCTATTTTCTGTGTTTATAATTTTTCATTTTGTTTCTCGTTCTTATTCTATCTTCGTTTCCTTATTCTTTCTGCGTTCAGTGTCTTTCTTCTTCATGTTTCTTCTTGATCTTTTAATTATTCTTTCTTTCTTCATTTTTCTTCTCTCTTTGTGTTTTTCCTAATTGTTTTTTTTCTTCATTCGTTTTTTATAATCTTATTTTCTCTTTGTTTTTCGTTGTTCATTTTCTTTCTCTTTCTTATTTCTTCATCGTATTATTATTTCATCTTTCTTCGTGATTTCTTACTCTTCTCTCTTTGTTCGTTCTTTTTTATTTGTTCTTATTCTCTGTTTTTATTTCTTCTTTCTGCTTGCTTCTTCCGTTTCTTTCTTTCTTTTCATCTTTTCTTTTTTATTCTCTCTTTTTCTTGTTCTTCTTTTTTTTCTATTTGCTCCTGTCTCTCTATTTCTTCTATTTTCTTTTATCTACTCTCTTCTATTTTTTTTTTCATTTTCCTTTCTTTTTCTTGATTCGGTTTTGCTTCGCCCTCTTTCTCAATTCTTCTTCTATTTACTGTGTTTTTATCTTTTCTTTTTGTTCCTCGTTCTTACCCTCTTTGTTTTCTTCTTTCATTGTTTTTCTTCGTTACTTTCTTCTAAATCTTTTATTATTCTTCTATTTCGTATTCTACCTTCTTTTTATTTCCTTTTCTATTTTTATTCATTTTCTTTCTTAGCATTTTTGATTTTTCTTATTCTTTCTACTTTTTTTCTGCTTTTTATCTTTTCTCTTGCTATTTTCTATTTTTATCTCTACTTTTCATTCCTGTTCTCTCTTCGTCTTTTTATTATTTCTTCTTTCATTGCGTTTCTTCTCCATGCTTCTTGTTAATGCCTTAATTATTCTTTCTTTCTTCATTTTTCTTCTCTCTTCCTGTTTTTCTTAATCAATTTCTTTCTCCATTCTTGTTTTCTATTCGTAGTTTTCCTTTCTTCTTCATATTTCTTCTTAATCCTTTTATAATCCTATTTTTTCTTTGTTTTTCGTTGTTCATTTTTTCTTTTTCTTATTCATCGTATTATTATTTTTTTTTCTTCGTGTTTTTCTTACTCTCTCTTAATTCTCTGCTCGTTTCTGCCGTTTCTTTCTGTCTTTCTATCTTTTCTTTTTATTCTCTCTTTTTCTTATTCTTCTTTCTATCTATTTTTCTCCTGTCTTCATATTTCTTCTATTCTTCTTTTTTCTATTTCATTCTTCAATTTTTGTTCACTCTCCCTTCGTTTTTGCGTCGCCTTTTTTCTCAATTTTACTACTATTTTCTGTGTTCTTATCTTTTCTTTCTGTTCCTCGTTCTTACCTCTCTTCGTTTTCTTATTCTTGTTTCTTTCATTGTCTTTCTTCGTCATGTTTCTTCTAAATCTTTTTAATATTCTTCCGTTTCTTATTCTACCTTCTTCTTAGTTCCTTTTCGTATTTTTATTCCTTCCTCTTCCTTAGCATTTCTTCTTAATTTTTCCTCATTTGTGTTTTTCTTAATCGTTTTGTATCTCCATTCGTTCTTCGTTTTATTCTTGTTTTCTTTTCGTAGTTTTCCTTTCTTCTTCAAATTTCTTCTTAATACTTTTATATTCCAACTTTTCTTCGTTTTTAGTTGTATATTTTTTCTTTTTCTTTCTTATTCATTGTATTATTATTTTTTCTTTTTTCGTGTTTTTCTTAATCTCTCTTAAAAAATTCACTGTTCGTTGGTTTGAACCCCGGCATTCGTTCCTATTCTCTGTTTGACTTCTTCTTTCTGCTTGTTTCTTCCGTTTCTTTCTTATCTTTTTATCTTTTTTCTTTTTATTATCTTTGTTTCTTATTCTTCTTTCTATCTATTTTTCTCCCGTCTTCTTATTTATTGTATTCTTTTTCTTTCTTTTTCTTTCATTCTTCCTTCATTTTTGCTTTTTTTTTCTAAGTTTTTCTTAATTTTTATTCTGTGTTCTTATCTTTTTTTTTTGTTCCCCGTTTTTGTTATCTTCGTTTTCTTATCCTTTCTTCTTTCATTGTCTTTCTTCTTCATGTTTCTTTCTAAATCTTTTCATTATCCTTTTCTTTTCTTTTTTGTTCTTGTTTGCTTCCTCTTAGGTTGATTACTAACGTTTGACAACTACCTGTCAAACTCAATCTTTCGTAGTGGACATTTTAGAACGTTTAGTTCGAAATTGTTTGACTTTAAATATCAAAATCGGTTGTATTGTAGGTTAAGAAAATACGAAATTGATTTTCTTCTTTCATTGTCTTTCTTCAATCATTTTCTTCTATCCAAAATTTTCTTTTTTTTGTTCTTGTTTTTCGGTTGAATGGAAATTTGAATTGTCAAAAAATTCACAATTTAGAACGTTTATTCCTAAAAAATGAGTTGTATCGAGGTTGAGAAAATAAATTGATTATCTTTTTTTTTTAGTTCGCAATATTTTTCCACTGTTATATAACAGTTATAGTATATGTCAAAAATTCTTTAGTAGCATCACCTGTTATCGAATACACAAACTAAATTAATTAGAATTTCAAATTTAATTAAAAATAACAAATTGGACTTGTAGGACTACAGTAAAGAACAACTAGATCAATGGAAGTTAGTTAGGGTTAATGAAGATTTTAGAGTGATCGCTTTAGGATTGCCTGTACCAAAGTAAGCTACACAAAATTAAATTTATAAAGATTCAGTTTTTCAAATTTTTGTTTGTTATAAATGACTTTCAGGTATAGAGGGAACCCCTTGGATCCACCTTTGAGATCAAGATTTCAAGCCAGAGATGTCGGTACTAATTCGTTCCAGGTAAGCCGTTAATTATACTGAGCACAACGTCACGTGAACTGAATTATTATCTTATCTCTCGAGTGCTAAACATTTAGATGCCGCGATAATATTTATACCAACATAACTAAATATGTTTTTTTTTCATCGTTTTTCCTCCATTTAAAAACGTTTTTTTTGTTTTTGGTTCAAACTTTTTACGCACGAACTGCACGCAACACCTTGATATATTTTAGCTTCCTTATGTTTTTCTTTCGAAACTATTATTTGGGTTTACGAGCGAGGGTTCAAACGCTACAAGTCCTACATTTACGTTGATGGTGATTTTACGTGAACAGCGTTTAAAATAATGATTTAATAGTTAATTCATCGATTTTGTAATTATGATTGTGTGTGGTATTATTTAGGTTATATTGATGTGAAAATTAGTTACTGGTAATTTTAGCTTGTTAAAAGAAACCTGAGCGATATATCTCTCAGTCAATTACCGATCGAAAAAAAGGAAGTTTATACGATCTGTCACAGTGGAAAAATTGAATCCATCACGTCTGATGGATGTGTCGAACCTTAAAATATCTATTACCGATAAATATATCTAGATGTATGCAGTAGACAGGTGCGTGAGGAGAAGATTAACGAAATTCGAGTCGATAACCCCGATACACACCAATGCCTAGCGCCCAGTCAGTCTGTCATGCCTTCGCCAAAATACCTCACACACGACACCCGCACATTTATTAACCTACCGGCGCTTACTTTTACCGGAACGGAAATGCCTTAAATCAAATAGGGCGGCAGTAAATCTGTTATATTTGTTTGGTTTTATTTTCGAGATTCGGGTCGCTTTTCCACCGGTAATTCAAGGAGGAATATATAACTCGATGGAAAAGTTTTATTTATAATATTTTTGGAATTAATTGCATTTTATATTGTCGAGAGGTAATTAAAGTATCGTTTGGCGAAAATAACTTTTTCCCCTTTAACACAGTGGCCTAAATTTTTAATATCAATCATATTTCATCTTCAAAATTTGTCACATTTCCTACTATCGCGTTATCGTCTCGTAAAATTGCGATGTTTGGATATTTTTAGAGACGTAAATGACTAACTATT
This sequence comes from Holotrichia oblita, assembly GCA_023690525.1. Taxonomy (NCBI): domain Eukaryota; kingdom Metazoa; phylum Arthropoda; class Insecta; order Coleoptera; family Scarabaeidae; genus Holotrichia; species Holotrichia oblita. The sequence goes on from CM043020.1 coordinate 101,785,606, forward strand.
ATTAAAGCGATTACAAAATCTATAACAGGTAAGAAAATCGCCCCGAAATAGAACAGACGCCGGAAACGAGGTTGACTATAAATTACATGTCGGAAATTGGAGGTGTTTAAATTTATAATTAAATATCTTGTCCATTTAGAAGAGAATTTGTGCGTTTTTGAACTGTAATGAGGACATTCTCTCTTTCTTCTTATTCTTTCATACTTCTGTCTTCTTCTTTCTTTTCTGTTTTGTCTCCTTTCCTATTTATTCTTCTTCCACCTTTCCAGACAACGCATAGATGTCCATAACATATTGCATGGATATCTTGTACGGATATTCATAAGACATTCGTTTGAAGTTCTTCGGACATCCTGTAGATGTACATTTGTGACAAAACTTGTCTTGATCTATAATATATTTGCTTTTATATTTTCTTCTTCTCTCTGTTTTTCTTCTCATATTCATTTTTCGTCTTTTTTATTCTATCTTGTTTTTCTTTTTTCGTTCTTTTTTATTCTTTTTTGTTTCGTCTTTTTTCACAACTTTTTTCTTCTCTTCGTTCGTTCTTTTTTATTCATTATTTTTTGTTTTTACTTCTTGTTTCTGCTTGCTTCTTTTCTTTCTTTCTGTTTTTTATCTTTCCTTTTTCTCTTTTCGTTTTCTTCCTTCGGTTTTACTTCGCTCTTTTTCTCAATTTTTATTCTTTTATTTTCTATGTTGTTATCGTTTCGTGTTTCTTGTTAATCCTTTAATTATTCTTTCTTTCATTCGTTTTTTATAATCTTATTTTCTCTTTGTTTTTCGTTGTTCATTTCCTTTCACTTTCTTTCTTATTTCTTCATCGCATTATTATTTCTTCTTTCTTCATGATTTTCTTACTCTTCTCTCTTCGTTCGTTCTTTTTTATTGGTTCTTATTCTTTGTTGTTATTTCTTCTTTCTGTTTGCTTCTTGCGTTTTTTTTCTGTCTTTTTATCTTTCCTTTTTAGTCTCTTTTTTCTTATTCTTCTTCTGTCTTTCTATTTCCTCCTGTCGTCCTATTTCTTCTGTTTTCTTCTTTCTACTTTCTTCTATATTTTTTTTCATTCTCCTTTCTTTTTCTTCCTTCGGTTTTGCTTCGTCCTCTTTCTCAATTTTTCTTCTTTTATTTTCTGTGTTTTTAACTTTGCCTTTTGTTTTTCGTTCTTACTCTATCTTCGTTTTCTTATTCTTTCTACATTCATTCTTTTCCTTCGTCATGTTTCTTCTAAATCTTTTTATTATTCTTCTATTTTTTATTCTACCTTCTTTTTATTTTTCTAATTCTTTCTACTTTTTTTGCTTTTTATCTTTTCTCTTGCTATTTTTATTTTTTATCTTTCGTTTTGATTCCTGTTCTCTCTTCGTTTTTTTATTTCTTCTTCTTTAATTGCCTTTCTTCTTCGTGCTCCTTCTTAATCCCTTAATTATTCTTTCTTCCTTCATTTTTCTTCTCTCTTCGTGTTTTTCTTAATCGTTTTTATCTTCATTCGCTCTTCGTTTTATTCTTATTTTCTATTCGTATTTGTCTTTTCCTCTTAACATTTTTATAATCCTATTTTTCTTTGTTTTTTGTTGTTCATTTCCTCGTTTTCTTTCTTATTGATCGTATCATTATATTTTCTTTCTCGTGTTTTTCTTAATCTCTCTTAATTGTCTCTTCGTCGGGTCTTTTTACGTCTTTTTGTCTTTTTATCTTTGCTTTTTATTCTTTCTTTTTCTTATTCTTCCTTCTATCTATTTTTCCTTGTCTGTCTATTTCTTCTATTTTTTTATACTTCTCTCTTCGGTTTGCCTTTTTTTCTTAATTTTTCCTCTTCTATGTTCGGTGTTTTTATCTTTTCTTTTTGTTCCTCGTTTTTATTTTTTGTTTTCTTAATCTTTCTTCTTTCATTGTCTTTCTTCTTCAGGTTTCTTCTAAATCTTTTCTTTTGCTATTTTCCATTTTTTATATTTCCTTTTCATTCTTGTTCTCTCTTCGTCTTTTTATTCTTTCTTCTTTCATTGCCTTTCGTCTTCGTGTTTTTTCTTAATCCTTTAATTATTCTTTCTTTCCTCATTTTTCTTCTTTCTTGGTGTTTTTCTTAATTGGTTTCTTTTTTCACTCGTTTTTTCTTTTTCTTTTTCTTTTCTCTTTGTATTTATCCTTACTTCTTCAAATTTCTTCTTAATCTTTTTATAAACCTACTTTTTCTTTGTTTTTCGTTGCTCATTTCCTTTCTTCTTTCTTCATCGCATTATTATTTCTTCTTTCTTCGTTCGTTCTTTTTTAATCGTTCTTATTCTCCGTTTTTACTTCTTTTTTCTGATTCCTGTTTCTGTTTCTTTCTGTCTTTTTCCTCGTCTTCCTATTTCTTCTATTTTTTTTACTTCTTTCTTCTATTTGCCTTTTTTTCTCAATTTTTCTTCTATGTTCTGTGTTTTTGGCTTTTCTTTTTTGCTCGTTTTTATTCCATTTTCGTTTTCTTATTCTTTCTTCTTTCATTGTCTTTCTTCAGGTTTCATCTAAGTCTTTTTATGATTCCCTGTTTTTTCTTCTTGTTCTTGTTTGGTTCTTCTTCCTTATTCTATCTTCCTTTTTTATTTCCTTTTCGTATTTTTATTCCTTCTTCTTTCTTTAAATTTCTTTTTCAATTTTTCTTATTCTTTCTTCATTTTTTTCTTTCTACTTTTTTTTTCTGCTTTCTTTCTCATGTGTTGTTCTTTTTTGTGTTTTTTCATGTGCTCCCTTCTTTCATCTAATTCTTCTTCTACTTCTAATCGTTTTGAAACCGCTGCTTCTTCGCCGTCTATTTATATCTTTTCCACTTGAAAAATACGTTTTTTAATCATTCAAGGTTACATCACTGTGATCTCAAGGATTGTAAGCTCGTATAATACAGATAATCATCGGTAACCCCAAACACCACAATTAGAATTAGATCGGGACACGTGTTTCGATGACACGATAATGATGACCCGCACGTCATCGAGACACGTGTCCAAAATTAATTAGACGTGGTAATGTTTGGTGTTATTATAAAAAAAAAAACGTTTCTTTGTTTCCAAGACACGAAAATGTTATTTCTTACAGTTAATTTTTACAAATCATAAAACGTTTATAATTCCCAAGATTACACGCCAACCCCTTCTTCTCTGCATCAGACAAAAAAAAAAACTTCAAGAGTCTAAGCGCGCAAGTGTCGTACCATGTCGCGCAGAGAGCAAAGTTTACCTCTTCTCAGATTGCGGTTGATATTCCGTCAACATTTCCGGGCCATTGTTCGGAAAGGTAAGTCACACAAGCTTCGGCTCCTTCACGAAATCGAGTCGCGTGCGTGTCTCGGAGCGCGACTATTCTAAAACGGGCCGCCGTAGCTTACGATAATAGACATATCGTAAGAGAAAAACGTATCGATTACCATCGGAGACTTTTTCGATAACCGAAGATTCAATTGTTAAAATAAACAATAAGTTATGTGCGTTGGTAATATGAACAGTAGTAACAACCGTTGGGAATCGAGTTCGCGACCGTTATTTGTGAAGACCATCTGGGATGGTAACAACCACCACGTGATCTTAGAAAAGGGAGATCCTCTAGGTGAAATCGTCAATTTTCCGAAAACTTCGAGAAGTAGAAAAAGCTCCGGAAGTAATAGGAGCACCGCCAGCGCTCCTGTCAGGATGAACGACGATAATTTACAAGTTTCGAAGCTGCAATTCGTCGTTACCGGCGGTAAGGAATTAAAAAAACTCCATCTCAATTAAAACAGATCCGTCAGAGTAAGGATAAAACGGTCACTATAAGTGTTATACCGAAAACTCACGTTAAATTCAAATCGTTAACGGAGGAATTAGTCCTCAAGCACAAGAAACTTCCCACGCGGAAAAGCAACAGTTTAGATATCGCAGAGAAACCACCACCTACGGTGGATAATGGTATTATCACGCCTTACTTCACGTATACGAAAAATGCGGAAAAGAATTCGAACAGTTTATCTGAGCGGGTTTTAAATTGGATGAATTTGACGAACACTGAAATTATAGATTATAACGAGAATTATTTGAAGACTGAAATTAAAAAGCGCGCAGTAACTGCACATACCTGTTCGAATCTTCAAGCTAAACCTGAAATTTACGTCGCTGATAGGAGGTATAAGTTGAGTAGTGCGCCTAAAAGTGATATTTCTAAAATTAGTGAAGAGGATAGTAACGAAGTGACATCTATCGAGGAAATTGTTGACACTCCTAAGTTAAATTTACGCCGCGAAACTGTAACGATACCAAAGATAATTAAACAACATGAGATTGCCACATCTAAAAGTAGATATGATTTTTCTAAACGCCAACTACATATTTTTATGCCGAGTATACCTAAGAAAAGTTTTAGTGATGGGGGAAGTACTTTAAGTGGGAAAAGTAGTTCGTTTGTGAGATGCGCGAAGTAAGATTTAATTGTATTATGTAATTTAAAGATGTTGTTGCATTAGATTTAGGTGTTGCTCTTTTTGTAATAAATATATTATACTATTAAATAGTGTTCAAATTTGATGTTATTGTTTTTCTAACCTTTTATTTAAACGTGACTATACAAGCTTGAGAGACAATGAACGTTCGGGAAGTCCAAAAACTAACCACCGACGATAACATCGCTAAAGTTCACCAAATAGTGCTAAGCGACCGCCGAATGAAAATGAGAGAGATAGCAGATGTTATTAACATGTCCAAAGAACGTGTTTGTCACATTCAAAATTTAGGCATGAGAAAGCTATCTATGCGTTGGGTGCAGTGCTTGCTGACCTTAGGCCAAAAACATGTTCGAATTTGTTTTGGCGGCGAGTAATTACTGCAGATCAAACTTGGTTACACTATTATACAGTGTGCCCGTAAACTATGGAATAAATTCGATATTTCCTAAAGCAAAAAAAGCCATTTAAAAAAAATCTGAAACACTTCGATTTTTAATTTGTTTTACATTTGCCAACAAAAATCCATTATACAGCGTGATCCACTTTAATGTGATGGCGTCACCGGCATATTTTTTTAAATACAACACCCTGTATTTGGTGACACTTCTAGATTATTATTGATGAATTGATTCCAAAAAGGTATATACTTGTAGTAACAACTATTTCTTATCAATTGCAAAAAAGTAGGCGACTAATCTTATTGATCAATTTTGTTGATAGCTAATGATAGCAGATACATGACTTTATGTACCGGGTGGCCAACTAAGAATGTCGCTCGGCCATATCTCAGGAGCCGTTTACAGCACAACTTTGGGAAGAAAATATTACTGACTAAAGTGACCCCGAGAAATATCTGGAAATTATTTAGAAAAGCGTAGGATGACCGCCAGAGGGCGTAACTGACCACAAAAAAATTGAATTCTTATTTTACGCAAAATTTACCAACTTAAGGTACGTTAGAAATATGAAAATCGGAATCTACTGAAAATTTTGCATATTTTACATCGAACTACTTTTTCGTATTCTGTGAAGTAAGGGGTAGGGAGGAGGGGAAACTTTGTATTGAAGGAACGCTTATAACTCCGGTTCTGTTGAACCGAATTTTGCAAACTTAGTCTCGTTGGAAACAGGATTACTCCTCCAATCTAACGCTTATAAATTGGAACCAATCTAATAAGTGACGTGCATGCTAGAGGGCGCTGTTTAAATTTTTTTGGGGAATTTTGCTTTTTATCGAAAATATTAAATGGAAACGTACATTTTTGACAAGAAATTAAAAAAGTAGGCTCAATTACCAACAAATGAGCGAAAACCGGGTATCGCTATCTTTTACCAATCCGAAGATATCTTCAGAAACGTAAAAATTTCTTTTATAAATTTAAATTATTCTGCTTCCCGTCAACGAAATTTAGCAAATTTGGTCTTATTAGAAAGGATTTTTATTGTCCTATGTGTAGTGATTGAAGCTGTTTAATTTTATTTTGCCCGTCGCCGCTAGAGGGCGATAAAGGAATTTAAATACGTCAATTTTATGATTTTTGAAAAGAACAGTGCGTGGAATGCTTGGCGGCCAAAAAAATGGACTATCATGGATTTTCCTAATCCTACTGCTAGTGATTTAAATTGTTTAATATTTTCTTTATTTCTGTCACCGCAAGAGGGCGGTAAAGAAAACAGAATAGAAGAAATGTCGCTTGCAATTTACAACAATATGCTTTTCAAAATGATGAATGTGCTGCGCCAGTCTATTTCCATGACCACCCAGGACCCCAAATTTGATTTGGTGGGATTTTTATTTGTTAGGTCGAAAAAATATCTTATTTTTGCAACGCGATCTACGGCTTGTAACAACTTGGTTGTGGAAATTGGAAATATCGTTCAAAGTATTTCTAAGACAGAAATAGAGACAGTAGTTCTATTATTTATTGTATTAGTGAAAGTTGGAATCGAAAATAATAGGAGACAACTTCAAGATTTAGTTTTTATTGTTTTTCTGCATTATTTATTTGTATTATACGTGTTTTTACTACTGTTTCTTTTTATAGTATGAGCATAAAATAACTTTACACGTCTTTCTTTTCAAAATTTACGTATTTGAATTTCTTTAACGCCCTCTCGCGGTAATGAACAAAACAATATTCAACAGTTTGAATTACGAGACATAGCCCAATGAAAATCCTTTCTAATAAGACCAAATTTGCTAAATTCCGTTGACGGGAAGCAGAATAATTTAAATTTATAGAAGAAATTTTTACCATCGGACACGTTTCTGTGGATATCTTCGGATTGGTAAAAGATAGCGATACCCGGTTTTCGCTGATTTATTGGTAATTTAGCCTACTTTTTTAATTCGTTGTCAAAAATGTATGTTTCCATTTAATTTTTTCGAGAAAAAACAAAATTTCCGAAAAAAATTAAGCAGCGCCCTCTAGCATGCATGTCACTTATTAGATTGGTTCTAATTTGTACGGATTAGATTGAAGGGGTAATGTTGTTTTCAACGAGACTAAGTTTGCAAAATTCGGTTCGACAGAACCGAAGTTATAAACGTTCTTTCAATACAAAGTTTCCCCTCCTCCCCCCTCCTTATTTGACAAAATACAAAAAAGTTGTCCGATGTAAAATATGCAAAATTTTCAGTAGATTCCGATTTTCATATTTATAATAGACCTTAAGTTGATAAATTTCGCGTAAAATAAGAATTGAAATTTTCGGTGATCAGTTACGCCCTCTAGCGGTCATCCTACGCTTTTCCAAATAATTTCCAGATATTTCTCGGGGTAACTTTAGTCAGTAATATTTTTTTCCCAAAGCTGTACTGTAAACGGCTCCTGAGATATGGCCGAGCGACATTCTTAGTTGGCCACCCTGTACATATGATATTCGACCTTTACAGGAAACAAAAATTGTTTTGCCAAGACAATGCGCCGTCTCACACCTCAGCGGTAGCTACGGGGAAAGTCCTCGAATTACGGTTTGAACTGCTTAACCACCCTCCTTGCTCGCCAGAGTTGAATCCGAAGATTAAACGGCAGGGAAGCATTTCATTCAGAACAGCCAGTGCATTATGAGCTGTATGGGTCGTGGCGTCATCCTATTGGAATCAAAGACGTCCCATATCCAACTGTTCGAGATGTAGTGTAAAATAATCAGATCATCCTCGTTTTTCCAATTCTTTAACCCTTTTAAAGTCAATATCTTTATCTGAGTCTATAACTACTGGGTTTTGCATTAATTCCTCGACTGTTGAACTGCCAAGGCTGTACTTAAGCTTTGCTCTTTTTGTCATATTGCCCTTTTTTAGTTTTTGGTCTTTACTTTTCGCTAAGGTTGGGCTGTTCGTCCATTAGCCTTTTAATCTGTATTATGTGGCAGAGGTCCTCTCCATGGTGGGCCCTTTCATGGCGCCATATCAAGTCGCTGCAGTATCCGCCTCGTTTCGACACGAGGTGGTGGTCTGTCAGGATCCAGCTCCCCGAGATACTGCACCAACGAGTTCTCCGACCGAGCGACCCTCTTGAGGGTCTTCGGCCATGCCAGCATATAATCGTACAGAGGTGGTAGGTCCAAATCTCTGTGAATCCGCACGTTGGTAACGAACCAACTACAGAACTTGGAATCGTTTGATCTGTACCTTACAAGCCCTGGACCAGGTGAGTATCGGCCGGAGACCCACTGCGTAGATCATTAACTTCAACCTCAGACTGAATGAATCGGATACCACCATCGAAAAATGGCGTTTAAAGGTGAGTCTCGTGTGAAGAACCATCCCAAGATACTGCATCTGGGGTCTCCAGGGCCCATCCCTCGATGAGGGTCCTGGAGGAGGGTGGTTTTTGTTTTCGAGAGAATCGGATCTCTACACATTTGTCGGTTATTTTGTTAAAACTGTTGCAAAATTTCTTGAGAAGTTTCCGCGATAATTTTTTTCTTTTAGTTTAATTTCTTTGGGTTTGCTTTAATAGTTCTTCCAACGACAATTTCGGAGCAGAATTAATGCTTCTTCAAATCCGCTTTTAAGCATCTGTGATTCTATATTTTAGAGATATTTTTATTGTTGTTAAACAAAAGATATACCATTCGCTTTAATGGGCATTCTAATTTCTACTAAAAATATTTTTATTACCTACGTTAAATTCCATCCCAACGCAATAAATCTCGAAAATATTCGAGAGTTCCTTCTTCGACCCAAGCCAATTTTATTAATAACTTTACCCATACAGACATTTTTTTATACTCATCTTCCTGATTGACTGCATAGGAATTTCATTTCGTGACAAAAAAAAAGAAAACAGATCTTGTCTATTATATGACATCCTGAAAATAATAAAACGGCAAGGCGTAACCTCACGCGATTACCATCCCGATAAATACGTCTAGACGTGAACGCATTCAGAACGAATATTAATACCGCTAGGAAGAAGAAGGACAAAAAAAACGCGCTGCGATCCATTAAAATCAATTGAAATTCCGAGGTGTTATACCGCGCGATCCAGTCCACTAACCGCAGTAATAGCTATAATGCGGAACACGGTATATATAGCGAGATCAGAAACGAGCGATAATGTCTTCACTTCGCTTCAATTTATCGCCAACCAAATTGAATGTGTTTCCATTACAACCATGTAGAGAGTAGGGGGAACGGTAGTCTGAGGTGGGTGGGGGTGAGTTTCCGAGCGGGGTCTCACGCAGGGAGAAAAATAGCACGCGAGCTTTTGGAAAGGTTTTCTGAAATCTTCGAGTATTGTTTACTGGCATGCGATCAAACAAAGGAAATCTAACAAGTACCCAAATATATTTACTGCATTCATGTAGATAGAAACGGATATTTTGTTTTTGTTGGAATACGTCGGTTAGGATTTAATTTTTTTTTGTGGAGGAAGGGGGAGGATTCATTTTAACGGCCATAACAACCTTGGATACAATTATTTAGATTATTTTTGGAAAATAAAAAGGGAGCAATCGAATTTATTAGAGTATGTCCAAATTTAGTTTTAATATTTTAACATTCTGTTCTACGATTTCTTTACAAGGCAGGAAAAGCAATCCGTAGCGCAACGGCGATAGATATTAACCACAATAAAATAATAGTTAAAAAATGGCAGAGCTCATGTTCGTTTTAACCGTAAGCTGTTTTTTTTGTATAGTTCGTATTATCTTTGTAACATCTTCTACACAATATCACCTACCAAACCATCAAAAATCGGAACAGTTCCAATATGAACGCATTTTTTTCGCTTTCTGCGGCCATTAGTTAATGCAAACGAGATATGAATTAGATTGAGACTGACCTCTTGAGACTCTCATAGACGTCAACCTCTCTAATCGATTGATAGACCCCCACGAGGGTATTGCAATAAAGTTAAAATTGATAGATTCTACTATTACATCTAAGTTTTCTTTTATAATTTGTTAGGTAATGACGGTCAAAATTAAGTTAAGTTTAATATATTTCTCCTTTTACGTTTTGATACATGTGTTTTGTATCATTTTCACTCGTTAATTCCGATGTATTGTTTACATGATGATGATTGACGGTTTCACTACTGACGAAGTTACTGCGGCCATTAAACGTCTCAGGGCAGACTTTACATCAGGTCATGACGGATTTCCTAATTTCTTCATTAGAGATAGTGCACCTGTACTGTGTGATCCATTGTGCGAAATATTTAATCTCGCTCTGCGTACCTCGACTTTTCCAGATATCTGGAAAATATGCAAAGTCAACCCAGTATTAAAAAAGGGGAATAAATGGGACGTACTGAACTATAGGCCTATTAGTTTACTATCTGGTTGTGCTAAGGTATTTGAACATCTCATTTACAATAAAATCTACAATAATGTGAAATGTTACATCGCACCTGTGCAGCATGGTTTCATGAAAGGAAGATCAGTCCTAACTAATCTAGCTGAAATTACGCATTATATTAGTTCCAGCATAAACACACAAGAACAAGTTGATGTTTTATACACTGATTTTGCCAAGGCCTTCGACACCATAGACCATACTATATTGCTTTCTAAACTTGATTCCCTGGGTTTTTCTTCTACGACTATAAACTTTATGGCTTCCTATTTAGATAATCGCACCAGTTACGTTTGTTATAACGGCTTCTATTCCAGAACATTCACAGTTTCATCAGGGGTTCCTCAGGGATCAAACTTAGGCCCGCTTCTTTTAACATTTATATCAACGATCTTTTATCCAGTCTCAGTTCCCGTGTTCTCGCCTATGCTGACGATTTAAAAATTTATTCCAAGATATCTACCATTTCCGATTGTGAAGCATTGCAAAGAGATCTTGATATTATTAATAATTGGTGTTCTCAAAATAAGATTATGCTAAGCGTAAGCAAGTGTGCCGTTGTTACTTATACCACAAAAACTAAGCCGATATCATTTTCCTATTCTGTGGGACAATTCTCTATACCGAGGCTGGCCAAAATACGAGATCTGGGTGTTCTGTTTGACCAACGACTTCAGTTCACCGATCACATATCTGCAATGTGTTCTTCTGCATCACGCTCGCTTGGTTTTGTTATCAGGTCTTGCCGCTCGTTCTCAAACTTAAGTACCCTAAAAATGTTATTCTTCACCCTGGTGCGTCCAAAGCTTGAATTTGCTTCTATAATCTGGTACCCATGTTTCCTTTTTCAAAACCTGCTATTGGAAAGAGTCCAGAGAAGGTTCCTAAAGTATCTTTCGTTTAAAGCATCGGGTATCTATCCTCCACGAGGCTGTGACTACGGAGAATTACTAGAACAACATAATTTTACGTCACTAATGGACCGCAGAGAACTAAATAGTGCTAACTTTTTATTAAAATTGATACGCAACGAAATCGATGCCCCGCATCTGCTCTCCAATATAAATATTCTTGTTCCCAAACATGGTACTCGTTCGTCTGACACCTTCGCCGTTGCCACAGCAAGAACTAATGTATTCTCCAGGGCGCCTCTTACCCATATGGCGAGGAACGTAAATAAGTATTATCCCGATCCGTTCCATTTACCTCTTCCCACATTACCCCATTAAGATGTCTGTTTTAGTATAGTACATATATTATAGTGTTTTAGTATAGTATTTAGTATACATATAGATTTAGAGCATTGCATCATATTATTATTTAATATTGTCCTTTTAGTGGATGTATGTCTGTTGGGCAATAAAGACGTTATTATTATTATTATTATTATGATACAAAACTCATGTATCGAAACGTAAAAGGAGAAATATATTAAACTTAACTTAATTTTGACCGTCATTACCCAACAAATTATAAAAGAAAATTATACCAAACACGGTCAACAAATAGGACAAAATATAAAAAAATTACATCTAAGAAAATAATTCAAAATTAAGATGCATTTGCATAGGATGCTGACAATTTGTCGGAAGCTCGAATCTTCTGTAGAGATTGATATACCGAAGCATCAACAGCAAGAACGCAGACGAAACAAACGTAGCTGTCATCGCAGACAAATCATAGTATGCGACCAAAATATCTGGTCGTTTGCAAGACGGTAGTAGATATACAAAAAAATTCACACAAAAATAATCTAAACCACCTCGATGTAGATTAGAGCAAACATACCATTCCGATTAGTAGTCAACACGAAACGACTTACCGAACGATCAACAATAAGATAAAGATCTCCTTATGTAGCTTAACACTTATCTCAAGACGTAGACCAACATTCAACGCAATACCCAAACGATCAACAGTAAGACAAATATCTCCTTAAGTAGCTTAACACTTATCTCAAGACGTAGACCAACATTCAACGCAATACCCAAACCTTCGATATCAACCAACGTACCAAACCATTAACAGTGAGACAAAGATCTCCTCGAGTAACTTAACACTCATATCAAGACGTGGACCAACATTCAACGCAATACCCAAACCTTCTATCGGAAACGACCTACCAAACCATTAACAGTAAGACAAAGATCTCCTTGAGTAACTTAACATTTATCTCAAGACGTGGACCAACATTCAACGCAATACCCAAACGATCAACAGTAAGACAAATATCTCCTTAAGTAGCTTAACACTTATCCCGAGTCTTGGACCAACATTTAGCGCATTACCCAAACCTTCTATCGGAAACGACCTACCAAACCATTAACAGTAAGACAAAGATCTCCTTCGGTAGCTTAACATTTATCTCAAGACGTCGACCAACATTCAACGCAATACCTAAACGATCAACAGTAAGACAAATATCTTCTTACATAGCTTAACACTTATCTCAAGACTTGGACCAGCATTCAACGCAATACCCAAAACTTTGATATCAACCAACGTACCAAACCATCAACAATAAGACAAAGATCTCCTTAAGTAACTTAACACTTATTTCAAAACGTGGACCAACATTCAACGCAATAACCAAACGATCAAGAGTAAGATAAAGATCTCTTTAAGTAGCTTAACACTTATCTCAAGACTTGGACCAACGTTCGATGCAATACCCAAACCTTCGATATCAACCACCGTACTAAACCATCAACAGTAAGACAAAGATCTCCTTGAGTAACTTAACACTTATCTCAAGCCTTAGACCAACATTTAGCGCAATACCCAAACCTTCTATCGGAAACGACCTACCAAACCATCAATAACAAGACAGAGATCTCCTTGAGTAACTTAACACTTATCTCAAGACGTGGACCAACATTCAACGCAATACCCAAACCTTCTATCGGAAATAACCTACCAAACCATCAACAGTAAGACAAAGATCTTCTTGAATAACTTAACACTTATCTCAAGACGTGGACCAACATTCGACGCAATACCCAAACGATCAAGAGTAAGACAAAGATCTCGTTAAGTAGCTTAACACTTATCTCAAGACTTGGACCAACGTTTGATGCAATACCCAAACCTTCGATATCAACCAACGTACTAAACCATCAACAGTAAGACAAAGATCTCATTGAGTAACTTAACACTTATCTCAAGACTTAGACCAACATTTAGCGCAATACCCAAACCTTCTATCGGAAACGACCTACCAAACCATCAACAACAAGACAAAGGTCTCCTTAAGTAACTTAACATTTATCTCAAGACATGGACCAACATTCAACGCAATACCCAAACCTTCTATCAGAAATAACCTACCAAACCATCAACAATAAGACAAAGATCTCCTTAAGTAACTTGACTTCAAGACGTGGACCAACGTTCAACGCAATAACCTTCGATATGAACCGACCTACCAAACCATCAACAATAAGAACAGTTCTAATATGAACCCTTTTTTATAGTTTCTTATATTATAAATTAGATTGAGACTGTCCCTTTTGAGACCCTCACGGACGTTAAACCTCTCTAATCGTTTGATAGACCCTCACGAGGGTATGTGGTGTCAGGGGAACTATGCCATTAGAGCACCCACCCGGATAAAATCCCAGTGTCAAAACAAAGAGAGAGAATCTGACGACCGCAAAAGCTGTAGAGGGACAACTCGCACTAACGTACACCTCGTTACATCAAAGCAAAATTTGAGTTCGAACTAGCGTTCATATTAGGTAGTTCCTACTGTTACACCGCAGCTATCATCTCCAGTAATAGTGCGATTCGAAAATGACCCACCTTCTTTCTTGTATCGACAGGGAAAGGACAACACAACCTATCTTTCGATAACTTCCATTCGTAATTTCACGAGAAACGATTCCCAAAATTTAATTCAATTCGTCCCATGTAAAATAACACAACCGTCTCTATAGATGTTACCTCTACCGTTGTCGACGGTCAACTGAACCGCTATTCAACGTTATGCGCGAGTTTGTCGACCTTAGGTCGTTAAAATGTTATTGTGACGTCAATGTGACGTCAACCGGAAGTTATAAAAATGTCATTAAGTCAATATTGTTGTTATTCTGTAATTATGTTATTTTATAATGTATCGGGTAATTAAAAGTAAATAGATAGAATAAATAATGTTCTATTCTAGAGAAAGGGAGCTATATACAGGGCGTTTCAAAAGTGTGGTGTCGGTTGGTATCTCGATACCTGTTGAAACTTTTAAAATGAAAGTGCTGTCATTCTTAAAGGGGGTGATAGCTTAAAATTGCTTTCGTTTATACAGGGTGTTTCATTTATACAGCCTTTAAAATGCAAAAATGCATATGACAGGAATGTCAACCAAATTAATTAATTCAAAAAATAATATGAATCTAATTTCGTTGACGTTAATATAATTTAAACTTAATATGCCGTAGATACGAACAGATTTTAAAATTTAAATAAATTCAATAATAACATCTGACCCATTTTCAACTAAAAGCTAACTTCACAAAACACGATTAAAACTAAATTTACAAACATAATTACATTCTCATAAGGCGAAAGTCGTTTGTCGCTGTATTATTTGAAAACTTATTTAACATTAAAACTTTTTATTGCACTTCGTGACAATCATCACTACCTAAAAGTAAAAGAATAAAAGGAAAACTTTTAACAGTCCGTAACTATGCAAAATTCTGAAACTACAGCAATAATAAACCTGGTCGAGATAGATATTCATCTTCCGAAACAATGCGGAAGTAAGAACTTGCGATGCATGTGTTTTGATTTACGACCAAAGGAAACAATTCCTACAATCCGTTATATAGTTCACGATGCAGAAACCCATCCATTCAGAACTTTACACCGTGTAGGTAGGAGACGCGTTCCCGTTTTTCGCCCACATCCATTTTATTAACTTAATGTGATGACATGATAAGTCGCTGCTTTTCGCGTGTTACCTTTATTGTTTTTAAAGTTTTAAACGATGTTAATTCCACGTCCATCTTGGAACATAAATTATTTAAGTAATAGATGGCGTCTTAAAACTTACTACTACTTACTATAATTTTAAATGTATAGGAATGGTTATTGGAACTTAAAAATATCGCTCCTAACGTTCCTGAGATAAAACTACACGACTTGTTATCAACAACTTTCGTTTTATTAAGCAAAGAAAGTGCTAATTTAGGACTTCCTGATTTTCCCATCGATAATCTTCCGTTAGCAGCTAAAATCATGGTAAAACTCGAAACTAAAAATTCTAACCAATAAAAATTATTAATTGATTCGAAAATTTTAGGAACGCAACTCGGACTTATCAGTTTACAACGTTTTTTACCGATTCTACCCGTACAACACTTTCTTAAAAGATGGCGTTAAATCTGTCGAAAATCTCTTGACCGCCCTTAAAGTAGGGGTCGAATCGAAACAGCCCATATCCCTTTCTTACATAGCACAACGATTAGGTAACATGTTCAAGCCTAAACCTCCAACAAAACAGAGCGGAGCCTACGTCGAAACCGAAGCTCAAAATAAACTAATTCACGAAATGTTGCAATCCTTCACTGTCGGGGATTTCTGTTTGGTGGGACCTAGAGGTTGTGGGAAAAGTATTTTGATTAATAAGATGGCGGAAATGATGGGGAAGGAGACGGAATTGATCGTGTTGTATCAGGATATGACGTCTAGGGATTTGATTCAGCAAAGGACGACTTTAGATAATGGAGATACTATTTGGAGGTATTCGCCGTTGATACAGGCTGCTTTAGAAGGGAAGATTGCTATTTTGGATGGGATTCATAGGATACATCCTAGTACTTTGTCCGTGTTACATAGGTAAGTTGATTGATATTATGAAAAATGATGATTAAATAATTTCTTAGGAATTATTGACGTCAACGTCCTCCTTTACGTAGCACCAGAAAAGAATTGTCAAAAATTGGTTAATCTGTCTTTTTTTTATATATATACGAACGTAGCCAACTCGGAAGCCGACAAGGTGCTAGCACCGGTCATTAGTTCAATTTACTCTATGCGTCGTTAGAACGTAGGGCCCAGTATAGATACCTGCGGCACCCCCGTCTGCATCTTAATCCCGTTCTCAATTCCCACCTATGTATGCAACTGTCTGTCATCGAAATACTCTCGGATCACATTTATTAGGTAACCCGTCTATTAGACAGTTTATACCAGTGTTCTTCAACCTTCACCTGCGGACGGAAAGCTAAGACAAATAAAAACTAATATTATTTTTTATTTTAGAATATGTTATGCAATTACATTTTTAGTGCGATATGACGAAGCGTTGCATTAACATCTATTCGTTTTCTCTGTTTGGTTTTTATTACAGACATGACTGAAAAAGTCTTTTCACATAAATAGGAAGTCGCAAAATTTACTAATAATTTGATAACTTTACTAAACTGCATCAACCGTAACCGAGATTGGAACTTCAGACAAGTCGTTGTTACGTTAATATCACTAAAAAAAAAGACTTTCTAGTTTTTTCTACTTTCATTTAAACTTTTTTGGTAATTATGTAGTTATTATTACTACAATTTGGAACTAGGTAACTTTTGAAGTTTCTCGAATGGGACTGTTACTATATAAAATAACTTTAAGGTGGCACAAACTTTAAAGTGATATTCGATAGTCCCTGTAACGTTGTTTTATTACTAATATTTCACTTCAAAGTACAGCAATTCCTTGGTTATTGCGGTTTCGAATATTGCGATATTCGATTTATTGCGGTTTAGAATTTGCGACCATAATTTCGATTATCACTTTCAAACTTCGAGTTATCGCGGTATTTGAAAATGATACGTTAGCAAAATTGTTATATTTTCACTGGTGGTGGATAACGTAACGCATGTGATCATCATGCATGCAGTGTACATAAGTTGCATAAGTATCACACGGCAGCTGTTTGATGTTTAGTTAGTAGTCAAAGTAATTACATTAGAAGAAAAACTAGCAATAATAACTAAACATGAAACTGGTGATACAAAGGCTAAAATCGGTCGTGATTTAAAAATTAATGAATCAACCATCCGCCATATAATTCAACATGCAGATCAATATAAGAAGCAGGGCAAAAGTGCGTCTACGTCAACTGCTTTTCAAACGACAAGAAATAGAACACTTCTTATGATTGAAATGGAGCGCCTGTTGTTAGTGTGGATAGAGGACTGCAACCAAAAGAGAATTCCTATTAGCTTAATGGCAATCAAAGCAAACGCAATAAGTTTGTTTGAAGGTCTGAAGGAGAAAGGAGAAAATCAAGAAAAGGAAGAAACATTTGTTGCTAGTTCTGGATGGTTTGATCGCTTCAAAAAAAGATCGGGTATCCATAATGTCCATGTGCAACGAGAAAGTGTAAGCGCGGATACTGTAGCAGCACAAGAATATCCAGCCGAATTGAAAAAAATTATCGAGGAAAACGGTTATAAAGATGAACAGATTTTCAATGTGGATGAAACCGGTTTATATTGGAAAAAGATGCCGAATAAAACGTATTTAGCCAAAAATGAGAAATCTTAACCTGGATTCAAAGTTTCTAAGGATAGAATGACACTTATAGTGGGCGGTAATGCTGCCGGTGATTTTAAAATTAAACCAATGCTGGTTTACAGATCACTCAACCCACGTGCACTTCGAGGTTACAGTAAACAATCGCTCCCTGCTCATTGGCGTGCAAATCAAAAGGCCTGGGTGACCAAAACGATATTTGAAGATTGGTTTACAAATTGCTTCTGTATTGAAGTGCGAAAATATTGCCTGGAAAAAAATATTGTCTTCAACATTTTGCTTCTGTTGGATAATGCGCCTGGTCATCCAACATCACTGAATGATTTGTGTGAAAATGTGAAGGTAGCCTTTTTACCGCCGAATACTACGTCATTATTGCAGCCAATGGATCAGGGGCTCATTTCAACATTTAAAGCGTATTATTTACGCAGGACTTTCAGTCAGGCTATCAGTAAAACAACGGGAGATGGCGCAATTAACTTAACACAATTTTGGAAAAACTACGATGTAAGAGATGCTCTTCAGAATATAAAAGAAGCCTGGGATCTTGTAACACCAAGGAATATGCGAGCTGTTTGGAAGAATATTCTTCCACATTGTGCAAACGACTTCCATGAAGTTAAAACAGAAGTCCAAGATACAATTGCTGAAATTAATAATCTAGGAATAAACTTAGGCTTCACAGATTTAGATACTGACTGTGTTGAGGAGTTGCTTCAGTCGCATGATAAGGAACTTGAAGTTGAAGACCTTATTCACCTAGAACAGGACCGTACTTACGACAATCAAGAAACGGACGACGAAAAAGAAGCAGAAACGAAAGAATTTACACTAAAAGAACTTGAAGAAATTTTTCGAATTGGTGAGCTTTACAAACAGAAAATTATGGATGGTGATCCGAATCTTGCACGTTCCCTGCGAGTTTCACGTGAAATAGATAAAGCGGTGTTTTGTTATAAAGTGATGTATGAGGAGAAGAAAAAATGTTTAAAGCAGACAAGCATTTTACAATATTTTAAAAACAAATAAGACGCTTCATCTAACTGGACTATCTCTAATTCATTTATCTTACGACTGTTAATAAACTTACAAAGGTATATGTTATTGTACAATACACATATGTTACTAGATATGTTTTATTTGTTCATTTTGGCAACATTAACCAAATTTACATGTATTACGAGTCCCGATTATTGCGGTTTCGGTTATTGCGGTGTTTTTTCTGGCAGCATTAACCGCAATAACCGGGGACTTGCTATATTTATTACTTTATGGTATCGTTGAAAGTAACTACGACGTCGTTTCTACTTTTGAAATTCTTTCAAAGTTATGGGACTGTGTAGTAATATTTAAGGTGAAATTAATTATCTCGCTACTCACGAAAACTACTTCACATTAATTTTTACTTTCCAATCTGCCAATACTACTTTGCAGTAATTTCTGTAAAATGCGACATATTTACTGAAAAAATGTAGGACGCCGTTACATTATACAACAATTACAGTATCCTCAAAATATCATAAGAAAAAAAAAAAAAATTAAAACGAAACTGATTTTTATGCATTTTTTTGTCTTCCCGAAAAAAAAAATGTAAAACATATTTTGAGAAGACGCGTTTAATTTTTCAATCTATCAACATCACATTTGACAGAATTTTTTTAAGCGTTTTAAATTTCTTTGTACTCTAAACTCGTAAATCAGCAACGTTGTGCGTACCCCTACAAGCGATATATTTCCTTAAACCTACAAATATGCTTAAAAGCTCTTTTTAAATATGTAAGAGAAAGACAAGGCGAAGACGATAAGCAAACAAGCGAAATCTTATAAAGTAGCGATGACCACGCCGCTACGTCCCCGCCACTTAGTTGTAACGTAAGTGCGACGTAGCAGTATAAGTAGCGAGATAGTAATTTTTACGTAGCTATCGTAAATATTTCTGAACCAGTAGTTCGTCCAGGTAAGTCGAGACAACAAAGTAGTTCTTCCCTTAAATCTTTATCTTCACTATATCTCACGAAGCAAAGTAGAATAGCATGATTACTCAGGTCAGTCGATTCATCAAGTTGAATCGCAAAATATCTTGATTTTCGGTGGTGTCCGAAAACGGTAAGGCCTCTAGTTTTACAGCAGCTTGAGGACGTAAAATTTCTCGAACGATATCTTGGATACAAGGCTTTACTAACTCCTCGTCAATAGCAAACGGTTTTTTAGATTTAGCTATTCGAAGCGCAACTAAATAAGACGTTTGAAGTAGTAAAATCGTTATGTTTCGAATGCAAATGACGAGCAAGTTTGGAAGGTTTCATAGCTTCATTTGACATAATTTCAGTACATACTACACACAAAGGCCGTGGCGACAAATCATTGCCAGGGGCTACAATGAAACCTAGCTTTAAATACTCTTTATTATAATGCCTAACATAGTCTACTTTCCTCTTTTTGGTTCCCATTCCGAAGTATAAACGTGTTTGTTTTTATGTGTTTCCCCTAAACTTGAAGCACTAGTACTTGGCAAACTTTCAGCACTATCACCATCTTTCTCCTGAATATTGTCCTTGTCTCTACTAAAGAGCGTTAAAAGATTTTGCTGTTTGACTTTTTTTGTCTCCATAATGTGGGTAGGGTATCAAATCTTCACATCGGATTAAACATTAGTGCACTCTATGCGGATGTAATTTAATGTAAAATATAGTTTCAAAATTCCACGCGAAGAGGTCTTGTAGTGACCACTGCATTGTCCTCCCTTCATGGAAAGCCTAGCAATTTTGCTTCTGTTGCGTTCCACCACTACTTGCATAGCTTTTTCCCAAACAATTACTCAGAATTACGGTGTTGCCATTTGCAATTTGGCGCCTGCAACAGCACCACAACTGTATCCTACCAGCACTTAACTGATTCTCACTTTCGCTAATCAGTCGCTCTTACCACTACAGCTATCGAGCTGTTAAACAGACAAATCAGTTTTGTTTTTTTTAAAAAATGTATTAGCTTTAAAAATATTACTGCATTTATTGCCAACTTTGTTTAAATCATGACAGGTTAGTACACGACCGTGAAATACAGCTACACGATGGGAAACGTCTCTTAAGCTCGGAACGTTACGATTTAATGAAACAACAATTCAACATCACCGACGATCAACTCTCGATCAACGGCGTCCTAAAAATACATCCAGATTTCCGAATTATCGCGATCGGGGAACCACCCACTTTACAAACAGGAGTAAATTGGATGTCACCGGAAGTACTGAGTTTGTTCATATTCCACGAGGCTCACGCTTTAAGTAAACACGAGGAGATGCACATCATAACTTCCCGGTGCGGTGTCATACCGAAACCGTTACACCAAATTATCGATTTAGCTCACGTTTTGCGTCAGAATCCGGATCCGGCGCTTCGTAATCTAGCCGGACATCTTTCGACCAGGCAACTGTTGAGGATAGCGTCGCGGATGGAGAAATTTCCAACTGACGATGCGTACGATACGATCGAAGCGACGTTTATGATGAAATTTTTGCCGTCTTTAACGAGGGAGGCTTTAGAGCGGACTGTACATAACCTAGGAATTAATTCGAATGATCATAGTCAGTTTGAAGAGCCTTTAAAATACGGGGTGGTTGATGGTGTGTTGACGATTGGTGCGACTAAAGCTCGAGTATACAAAGCCGATAATACAACGAAAGTTCCTAATATATTATTTTACGATGTACCTCAACATTTACATTTAATGGAAAGATTACTTCAAGATTTCCAATTAGGGCAGCATTTATTTTTAGTCGGTAACCAAGGTGTTGGAAAAAATAAAATCGTCGACAGATTCTTGGAACTATTAAATCGACCGAGGGAGTATATCCAACTTCACAGGGATACCACAGTACAAACTTTAACAGTGCAACCAACCGTTAAAGATGGCCTTTTAATCCACGAGGACTCCCCTCTGGTCAGAGCTATTAAAAACGGTCACGTTCTAGTCGTGGACGAGGCTGATAAAGCGCCAACTCACGTGACATGCATTTTAAAGACGCTAGTCGAATCAGGGCAGATGATTTTAAGTGACGGCAGACGGATAGTGACTGCATTACCTCAACTTGAAAACGTGGATCCTTCGAATTACATCTTAACACATCCTGAATTTAGGATTATCGTCCTGGCGAATCGTCCGGGATTCCCCTTTTTAGGGAACGATTTCTTCGGAGCTTTAGGAGATTTATTCAGCAGCCACGCTGTCGATAATCCCACGCGGAAATCCGAGATAAATATGTTGAAACAATACGGGCCTGACGTTCCTGAGGATATGATTAAGAAGTTAGTCGGTGTTTTCGGGGAATTACGCGTCATGGCGGATCAGGGTTTGGTAAATTACCCGTATTCGACTAGGGAGGTGGTTAATATCGTGAAGCATCTACAGGTAATTGATGTTTTTGATTAATTAATCCGTTTTAATGTATATGATTATTATAGAAATATCCTGAATCTGATTTAGAGGACGCCATTTTTAACGTGTTCGATTTTGATCGTTACAGCCCTGAGGTTATTGATACTTTAGGTCAAGTTTTATTGAAGCATGGATTTACGGAAAAGAATTTGTTCACAGCTGAGTATCTAGCGACGAAAAGAGCGAAAGAATATTTACAAGTTACGATCGAAAGTAAGAGCGGGTAGGTATTTTAAATAAAATTAATTTAAAACATCAAATCACCCTTTTTTTAATTCAGTAAAGATGTTTCTTCGCCTAAACATGGTAAAGTCGATCCTAAAAATGATCCCCACGTCGGAGGTAACACCTGGGCTGGGGGAACTGGCGGTAGAGACACCGCTGGCCTAGGAGGAAAAGGTGGACCCTACAGATTAGACGCAGGACACCCTGTACATCAAGTAATAATGATTAAACTCGATAAATGTCAAATTCCCAACCTAGATGTAGCTTTCAGACGCGGAAAAAGCGACGGTACCCGAGCACGTTCTAAAAGCAGCTCGGGAAATGGGCAGGAAAGCGTTTCAAGAGAAATTAAAGGAGATCGGGATGAGCGGTTACGACGCCAGTTTATACACGGCATTTTCTAAGGCGGTGTCGAAACAGGTTCAATCGTTACGGGTGATTTTGGGCAGCTTACAAGCTAAAAATAAAGAGCGACAATGGAGCCGGCATCAGACGACCGGGGAGTTGGATGATATTAAATTAATCGATGGTATTGTATTTAATTCATCTAGATGCCGTATATTGGCGCTGGCATTTAGTGCACATTCGTTTAACTTGCGCTTTTTATTTATATAAAAAAATAGTGAGGTTAATTTTTTATCGAGTTAAAACTTTAAAATGATGAGGAAATAAAAAGTTTTTAATGGATCTCGTAAATTGTGCGGGATTTCTAGCCAGAGCCTTCATTTTGAATTCATCTTGCAAGTGTTTAATACGATTCAAATCTGAACTATACGTCGGCAAGTTCAGAACTCTTATTTCAACTTCCAGTTAAGTACTGACGTACGGAAGCTGCAGTGTCAGACTTTCATCAACCACTCTCCGCGTTTCTTTAAGCTCTCGTCGAATTTGAACGCTGGTGAAACCTCGACGGAGGTGTGGATTAAATCATCAAGAATCTCTCTCTCTCTCTCTCTGATGTGCATCGCTTTCTGCCACAACCTCTTCTCCAATGAAAGTTATCAGTTTTTTTTCGATATTGT
The DNA here is from genome assembly GCA_023690525.1 of Holotrichia oblita. Taxonomy (NCBI): domain Eukaryota; kingdom Metazoa; phylum Arthropoda; class Insecta; order Coleoptera; family Scarabaeidae; genus Holotrichia; species Holotrichia oblita. The sequence continues at coordinate 101,809,064 of CM043020.1, forward strand.
TGGTAAACTCTTGACATGGTAGCTTCATTTGAGCTTATCACAATAACGTAATCATTTGAGTCGGTTTTTCGATTGCTGTGTACAGAGTGAGCCAATAAGTTTGAGGACAAGTTGAATTTCCCGCTTTTTATCTATTATCGTAGGTTGGTTACAATGACTGTAAAACATTCGAAAACGTTTGTCATAGCTCGTATTTGGAGGTATTTAGCGTTGTTATAAATAATTTTGTTCTATCCGGTTTTTCCTTCAGTTTCTTCTGCGTTTTTTTGAGTGTTTTTGTTAGATTTTATTAAAATTGTTTGTTTCAAAACAAACAGTCAAGTCATTCATGTAAATATTTTGTTAATACTGTAACCTTAGCACCCGTTTTGAAATATTCGTTGAGACGCCTATGAGTTTACGACAGGTTGGCCAATTTAAAGAAAATGAAAACTGGCGGGAAATTCAACTTGTCGTCAAACTTATTGGTTCAGTCATTTCCAGGTAATATTTTTGAATACTACTGACGAAACTGTGTACCAATTGACATCTGACAGCCAACTTCTAAGGGTTGATAAGGTAGAGACCTATAATGACGACCGATGTCAACCAGGTTTTAAAAGCAAAAAATAGAATTTAATAGAATTTAATTTTCATGTTAGAGACATTTTTCTGCGAGTATGGGGGGTGTGGTCGATTTATTTTTTATCCTAACTATAGTTTTGATGCGGATTTTCTAGGTATATTGGGTGAGAAAAACATATTTCGAAGAAGGATGGAACAGGAACCCGAATTGGGTACACCACAGATGAAACCGAAATTCTTCAGGGTTGTAGTCGACGTTTCTGGAAGTATGTACAGGTATGAGATAAATTTGACAACCCCACAACATCGCAAGAATGTACCTTTTTAATAATCCACCAGATTTAATTCGTACGACGGTAGATTGGATCGGGAATTAGAAGCTGTTGTCTTAGTAATGGAAGCGTTCGAAGGATTCGAAGATAAAATCGTCTACGATATTATCGGCCATTCAGGTGATACCGATAAAATCGAGTTTATTCGACGGAAAGAACCACCGAAGAATAATAAAGAAAGATTGGATATATTAAGAGTAATCTTTTTTATTTAAATTAAAAATTAATTAATTTTAAACTTAATTTCTTCAGGTGATGCATGCTCATTCGCAATATTGTTGGCAAGGAGATCACACGTTAGAAGCGACTAAATTAGCTATTGAGGAATTAGCGCAGGAAGATTGCGATGAAGCTATAGTTGTGGTGCTTTCCGACGCTAATTTACAACGATACGGGATTTCCCCGGCAAAATTAGGAAGTTTATTAACTTCACACGAGAAAGTTAAAGCTTACACTATATTTATCGGTGGTTTAGGAGATCAAGCTGAAAGGTTTGAATTTTATCGCATATACGAGTGTAATGGTTTGTGGTGGAGTTTAATTTGAAAATTTTTAGGTTAACTCAGCAATTACCAGCCGGTCACGCATTTATCTGTATTGATTTGCAAACGTTGCCGCAGATATTGAAGCAAATATTTTCGTCGTCGGTTATCACCTCTTGATGATTGAATGTTGTGTAAATTGTCGATTAATTAGATCAATTATTGTAAATAAATAAGTAAAAAAGTTGTCTAGAAACAATTGTATACAAACTGTATTTATATGTAAAGGTTTTGTAATATAAAAACATATTTTTATTAAAGATATTTAACCAATTTTTTTTCTGCTCATGGTATAATCCCGATAACTAATTACTACCAACTGCATAGTGTTACCAACTGAAAATTTGTTTTGCCAACCTCCAACATTTGAACTTGCTCACCCTGTATAATCGAATTCAGTACTTGACACATAAAAATTACTAAATTAAATATATATTTCATTAAATCTTCTATTAACACAGAAGAATGTAAACATTAATGGAAAAATATACCGCAAACGTCAAATTTTAATTCTACCTCTCATTTTAATTGACATATACAGAGACATTTATGACAACTGTCTTGAGTTGGCGATACCGAATTTACAAAGTGTAGTGTACAAAGTTCACCCATACTTCACTTCAAAGACATTTCTGATGGTTTGACAGTTAATGAAATTTGATTTTTTTGCAGTTGGCAACAAATTGATCAAAATTAACGCGAATTTAAAAACATTTTTTTGTAGGTTGTGGCCAGTCGTCAGGATACCAAACATTTTAGTACAGGTACAACATAAACACTTTATGTTATCTAAAAGGGTACTATTGAAAAGGTACACTTCCCTAAATCGAAAGCGAAAAAATATCTTGCAGCCCTATATACGACTGTTTTTAACCGGTTCCGGATTGCTTTGTCCGTTCAGTTTGCTAAGTTGAGGTTCATCAAGTTTTGACCTTATGTGAAAAAATTAACTTACTATTAAAGAAGCGATATATTTAAGAAACACAAAAGCGTCTCATGCTATTATGTAGAAGCTTCAACGCAATTATTTTAAAACTAATTTTTGTTGTGTAGGCGGCAAAAATTTCTGAAAATATCTTATTAGTGTGGAATTTAAATACACAATTTCTTTTATAGGTCGACGTATCTAATTTTCAGATAGACAGATTATTTTTGTTGTTTATAGGAATATTTTCAAACGTGCGTGTATGCAGGGAGTTGGCTGAGCACTCTTTATAGCAATAAAAGAAATATAAAAAATGCATTAAGTTTCATAAACAGCTGATTTACTTTTATGTCTGCATATATAGATATTTTATGAAAATAACATAACTATGTATGTACATTGTTTTATTTTATTAATTGCGCTGTACGCATATTAGAGATGCAGTCCAAATTATGATGTAATGGAATAATCTGATTAAACTTAAAAACACGTCGTCTCCTGCAGGATATCAAACATTCAAATTATTAGAGGAAACTTTCGTTCCCGCCTTTACATTTTCTATATTAAATAGTACGCAAAATCTAAATTTTAAGGGCAAAATAATAGATTTCGCAATATCTTCTGCACAAGTTTCATTTATAAAATTGTATTTATAATAAAGATTAGATAATAAAAATATTTGGCGACGTCTAATATTGTATTTTGGGCGCAATCTCTGTATTCAGCCATTACGGTTGCCATGTCAGTAAATACAATTTTCTTTTACGAATTAATAATCCTACGATAAATCTCATGCGAATTTTATTGCACAATATAAAATAATTAATTTAAAAATCGATTTGATATATCTCGATTATAAATTAATAAGGATAATTATTTATTTTAAATAAAAAAAGCGCTGTTATAGGGAATATGTTGGCATTATTGACGACGCCAATAACGAAATGTATTATGGGTAAAACATGTACGTCTCTGACAAGTAAAATTTCTCCTTCGTAAATATTTTTAAACATAACAAACTGTCGGTGTATACAGTGCGGCGCACCTTTAATCGGCTGTAAACGATCAGGAAGATAAATGGTGGAAGCAAATTGAAGACGAAAAATAGGGTTATGGTTAGCATTATGCCTTTCCAGTGGCTATTTATAAAATGACCAATAGCCAGTCTAGTTTTTACAGGAGAGAGAAGGCCCTGAGCTAACACCGCTCTGTTTACAAAATGTTAACCGCTAATACGCGCCCAAAGTGATTGTACACGACGGTGGTGTCATTTTATAAATAATTAACGGACGTTTCTTTGTTTTTAAGCGGTGAAATTGTTACGTGTTTTTGTTTTGGTGTCTGTGCTTATACACGAACTTACAGTCATTCGTCACGTTGCAGATTATCTTCATGCATTACACTACACCATACATAGTGATTAAAAATGTGTGAAGAAGAAAGTTCAGTGACATACAATAACGGCGATGTAGTTTGGGTTAAATTAGGTCCATGCTGGTGGCCGGGAGAGATTGTTCAATTCGATGACTTACCAACCGATATAACTGAAAGCTTTAAGAAACCACCTTTAGCCGTGGTGAAATTCTTCGACGAAGAGAAATAGTACGTATTAAACGATGAGTTCAAACTAATTTTAATCGAATTATTCGTAATTTGTAGCGAATTTGTCAAACAATTAAATCGTATAGCGTTGTACAATTCTAGTAAGAAATATGAATATATCAAGAAAGGATTGGGTGCGTTTTACGTAAATTATAGCTTGATACGTTGTATTAAATGATTAAATTTTAGATTTATATAGAGCTAAGCATGCGTTTATGGATAAGTTTCGGGGGGATGTCGTCACGGCAGAAAAGAAAGTGGAAGGAGATCCGAATATATTAAGCGATCCCAAATTGGAGCCAGAAAAGAAGCCAAATTATGCTAGTATTTTCGGTTCGCCAGCTCAGAAAAAACCGAAAGATTCACCGTCTCGTGGGAGAGGAAGAAGCAGCACAGGAAGTACGTATAAGTATACATTTTATGTAAAAATAAGTTCGGAAGGTTAGGTTCGTTATGTTAAACTTGAATATTTTATCGAATATAATAATAATCGGATTTGTTCAAACGGAAACTTTAATGATAAATAAAACCGATCATTATATGTCGCAGCTTATATATAAAAAAAAAACAGGTAGTATAGTGTTATAAATTTGATCTTATTTGGCATTTAGAATTTATTTTTAACAGATCGCAGTAAGAGAAAAACGTAGCAATAGTCCTCGATTTCTTGTAGCGATAATAATTTGAGAGTTTAATGTATTTTTCTTCACAATAAGCAATATTTCTTAGAGAAATTTTAATTTAATGTTTCTTCATCTTTGTAATATCTTATTGGAAAAGTACTTTTGTGGATTGATTTTTTATCAGCACCAGATGATTGGATAAACTACTTTTATAAGCTGTGGATCCTTCATCCTTTTTTACTTTATCAGATTGAAGTATTGTAGTTCTCTCTTGGATAGGAAATTAGGTAGCACCGCAATAAATCCACTTTTATATTTTCTGTTTGCTTCGTTTTCTTAGTTTCAGGAAACTGCAAACATTTATATGTTTAGGATAAAGTTATTTGTTGAATTTGATCCTTCTTGTTATTCAATTTTTTCTATTTTCATGTGATTTTTTACAGAGACCTGAACATCGTTTATTTTTCTAAACAAAAACAACATGACTAAAACGGCAGGAATTAACTTTAATTAGAATACTAAAATAAAATAGGAATATAAAAAAAATTTGAATGTAACAATAAAATAAAAACAGCCGTCAAATCGGGTCAACATTCTTTTTTTTTTATCTGAAATTCGAAACAAATTCTGCAACAAATTACAAATTTAATTTATTCTTGCAGAATCCATTACATCGCCAGCTTCATCGAAGAAAATGTACAGTCTTATAACTCATCCTCGATTCCTCGGTAAAGACGATTGCGAAATCCGCGTGCTAGTACAAGCACCTTCGGAATCCAAAATCCCCGAACACGAATACAAATGCTACAGCTGCGGCTTCAAATCGAACAGGATAGAAGTCATAGTGTTCCACAACAAATTCCAGCATAGAAGCGGCGGTGGTTCCCGCCAATCATCCCCGAAGAAAATCAAGAAATCCCCTCTTAAACGTAGTCAGAAACGGAGGTTTCCTCTATCGAAAACGGCAACTATCGAAGAAGATTTGGAATTATTACGGCAGGGATTACCACTATGTTCGGAAGATAGCAGCGACGACGAAAGTAGCATCAGCAGTTCTAGCAGCAGTAAAAGTAGTAGCAGCAGTAGTCATCATAGTACAAGTTCGTCCGACGAGGAACCTTTAATAAAACGGAAACCGGTGAAACCGGTTCCCAAACCGATAAAACCGGCGAAAGCAACCGATATCTGCACGGATATTTTAGCTGAATGGGTCGACGATGAGGACGAAGAGGATATTCCAATTCAAACGGTTGCTGAAAGATTATCGCCGAAACCTCCTCAAGAAGAAGACGCGCCTAGAATCGAGAACGAAAAATCTTGTTTCGATTTCGTCGAAGACGAAGAGAGCCCTCCGGTTACGACGGTCGAAGAAGGCAGGAAAATCCCGAGAGTGATACCGCCGACAGACCGGAGAAAATCGCTTCAAGACGCGAAATCGCGTAGCTCGACGCCTAGGAGTATCGAAACTAATATCGTAGAATCGGAATCTGATAAACCGAATGATAATAAAGATGCTGATTTGGGGGATGAGAGCGAATCTTTGCAGCGGAAACGCGATTCGCAATTTCAGAAGGAATTCGAAGCTTTTAACAACGCTCTTAAAGAAGATGTTACCGTTCCTAAACTCCTTGATATCCCGGCTTTACCTAAATATGAGCAAAATTTTCACAATGCCAAGACCATAAAATTTCCTGATAAACTAGAGGACGAGGAAGAGCCGATTAGGAAAGATACGAGTCCACCACCTCCGGTTCTCGAAAAAGAAGAACCTGTTAAAGTTGAAGGCGATTCGTCTAGTCTAGAAACACCACCTCCCATCGAAGCTGTTAAAGAAGTTCCCATCGTGAAGAATACAGAGATCGCAACTAAATTAACGAATCCCAAGAAGCGGTTCGTGAAGACTTTCGAGGATGAAACTAAGAATTCGTCGAAGGAAAATGTTGCCGCTGCTGTAGAGAAAGTGGAAGAACCTAGTCTCGAAGCTGAAACTAAGCAGGAATTGAAATCTCTCGAGGTGTCTAAATTGAAAACGCAATTGATGAAGAAATTAGGGGATGGGAAGAAAGAGAGTGCGAAACATGGTGAGAAATCTAGAAGTACCCCTGTTAGAAGTAGTAAACGGCTTAAAATTGCTACCGTTCCTGACCTCGCGCAATTACATCCCGTGGAAAATCGGGATAATAAAAGGAATATTTCCGAGGTCGCAAGTGAAAACGAGGTGAAATCTTCGTCAAAAAAGAAAAAATTCACCGCAGAATATTTAGATGATAGCAATAATTCTCAGGATATAGATGTAGATTTAGTAATCGGAACAAAATCAAAAAGCGAAAATAAAGTAGTCTCGAGAGATTCACCAGTCGATGAGAAAATTCATAGAAGTCCTGAACCAAAATCGACATCTCATTTAGATTATATAAACACATCTCCTACGAAGATTTTCAAAGATTTAAATGTGGATCAAGATAAATTAATAGACGCCAGTAGCCTATCGGAATCTCAGAGGCTCACGATACAAAGCATAATAGGAGTTCCTTCTTCGACTACTTACCCGATTAAATCATCTTTAAATAATAAAGAGGAGATAAAAGTCACTGATGAGGTGAAAACTCTCGAATTACCTGAAAAAATTCTGGAGGAATCACCAGAAGAGTCGATGGAAATTGATTTATCACAAAAATCTGAAGAGAAACCCGAATTAATCGATCTTCCTAAAGAACCACCTCTTTCGCCTGATATTTTCGAAGAGGATCCTGAAATTGTGCCCGATCAAATTTTCGACGTTACAGAGAAATTACCTGAAGTAGTTCCAGAGAAATTACCCGATGAAATTATCGAAACGAAAAATGAGGTAATCGAGGAAAAAATTAAAGAGGTAAAGGATGAACCGATACCCGAAGAGAATATTCAATCACCGATTAAAAGTCCAGATCTAAAATTGCAAGACGAACCTAAAATATTAACAGAAACTGAAGTGAAGGATGATAAATTAGAAAATGAGGAGCTTAAAAAAGTTGAATCGGAAAATGAAATAAATGAGATACAAACAGTCGCGGAAGAATCTAAAACAATCGAAGATGATACGAACAAGTTAAACACTATTATCGATGATTCAACTGAAATTACAGATATAATCGAAGAAACTGAAAAACCTACGGAACAGATTGAAATAGAGTCAACGACAGAAAAACCTGCAGAATCTGCGGAAACCAAAAAAGATGATTTATGTTTCGAACAAATAAGTAAGACTACGACTGAACTAGTGAAATCAATGCTCGACGAAGAAGCTATGGTGAATATCGAAGGGAACTTAACAGTAGTGACAGAATCTGAGTTAGCAGATAAACAAGTCGAAATCGCAGCGTCACCTGAGATATCAAAACCGATCACTTTAAGCAGTTTCTCGATGGATTTCTGCGAGGAAGTCCAATCTTATGTGAAAGAAGAGATCATAATAAGAGGTGTCGAACAGGAGAAACCTGCTTCGATAGATGATGCCGATCAAAAGGAGTTAGTCGAAGTTGAAATCGTGAGAAAACTGTCGAAATGGAAGTGGTTGTCTCTGAAATTGTTTCACAGGAGTTGCCACCGATTGAAGTTAAAAATAAGAAAAGGAGAGCTGATAGGGATAAGGATAAATTAATGTTAGATATAGAGAGCATCGATAATAATGAAGGTATAAAGATGAAAAAATTCAAGATGTTATAACTCCGGCTAAAGAAGTACCACCTTCGGTGATAATGGAGGGTTTCAAGAACAAATTAAAGATGATTTAAGAGATGATAATTTAACGATAGAGGAGCCGAATTTAAAAGAAAAAATTCCACCAACTCCAGAAATCCCCTAGCTAAGGATAAAGAAAAAGTCGCCGAACCTGTCGAGGAGAAAATTAAGGTCGATGAACCGCCGAAAGGTGATTCGTACCAACCACCAACGACGCAAGATATCATCAAGGAAATCTCACAAAAAGAAGAGATTATAATCCCGCCTATAGATATCTCGGTCGAATCAGAGGTTGCCAAAATTACCGATAGCATAGCCGAACAGGATATTGTATTGCAGGACAATCAACACAGCACATCTTCGACAAAACTCTTAGAGATCTTAACGGATAAACCGAAATCGAATCACGCGTCTAAACCTCCTGTGATTCCCCAAAACGAGAAACCGCCTACTGTGGCAGCAAAATCGACTTATTCGAAGCATTCTAAATTGGTTACGAAACAATCTACACCTGGTCCTAGCGGCACACCGAAAGCGACGATACTTTCGGATAAATTAATTAAACCTGTCGATGATAGTAAGATGGTTTCTGTTAAGAAAGTGACGTCGAAACGGTCGTATCAGGATGTTGAGGATATCGACGCGTATATTATACAGAAGCCGGTTAAGAAATTGAATGTTTCCGCGGATTCTGATCCGACTACCCCGAAAATGTTGAAGAAAACGCCGATTATCTCGAAAGGGAAAGCTAGGATCTTACAACAGACTATCATCACACCGACTGGGGATATTTTACAACCTCCGGTGAGTCAAGCCGCTCAAGATGATAATATGTTCGATATAAATTCGATGCCGATCGTGTTAAGTGATCAGATTTTAACGCCTGAAGGGATTGAAAATATGCAAATCGTCTTACAGGAGAGTCCAGTAACGACTAAGACTCAACTCAATCCCATTAAGAAGGTGACGTCGACGCAACCGCAACAAGTTAAATTATTGAATAAATCCCAAACTTCACTCGCCACCACTTTAGCGATTAAAGAGACTATATTGAAAAATCCGATGCAGAAACCGCCGACTGCAACGATAAGTAAACAAAAGATACAAAAATTATACACGACTGCCACGACAACACCTGCAACAGCCACAAAGATTTTAAAACATAGTTCTTCGGTTATAGCCCAACCAGGGAAACAAGGAAAATTCATTATAGTCCCGGCTACGACGACGCCGACAACAGGTTCTAAATACACCGTAGGTAAGCGGCCAGCGATAGTTAAAAAGCCGACGCAGAAGATAATGACTCCCATCAGTAAAATGCCGGAAACGACGATGACGTCCTCTAGCGGTAGTAAAATTATGATCGTAAAAGGGCAAGGTCAACAACAGAAAATTTTGCTGACACCCCCGAAACAATCACCGCCTTCTAAATTTAAAGGTAGGACTATAGCTCAGAAACAAATTCTGGCTAAAGATTCGCCGCAACAAGCAAAGGGAGCTAATATAATCTCACAAACTATAGTTAATTCGAAAGGCCAGATTACAACGCTAGCGAATCAGAATCTAATCGGTGCTAGAGGGCAGCAAATCGTCGCTTCGGTCACGCAATCTCATCGAAATATCAAGATTGATTCGTCTAAAATGAAACGGATAGGCCAACAGAGAGTTAGCTTACCGAGTGATATTATCAAACCGAGCACTAGCGGCCACCAAAGGACGATAATCATCAAGAATCCGCAAGGACAAACTGTCAAAAAGATTCAAGGTACTGACGACGCTTTACTCGACCAACAAGTCGCGGAACAATTGCAAGCTATCAGCAGAGCATCGGCGAATCAACACTTGAAAGATTTATCTCCGCGAATATCGGCGAAATCGGTGCCGAAAAAGCCATACATCAAGAAGCACGAACCAATTAAACAAGCAGTTACCAAAACGATCGCCCAATCCGCCGGTAAAAACATATCGGTGCCGCCTTTAGCGCCGATATCTCCGACGAAAAAATCAGAACAAACTTCGTTAATCTCGTCTGAAGCTGTTGATGAGAAACCTGAAGAATCTAAACGCCCACCTCATCAATTAGTAATCCAGGATGCTCAAGGTAATCAAACGACGATCACGGAAGGGCAAATCTTAGCTTTACCCAGCGAAGCGATCGACGGCCAACCCCACTCTTACGTTTTAGTGACTTTAGACGAGACGGGAAATCTGACTCCTTTAAACAGCGAAGCTCTAATGTCTCTAGATCCGAATTTAAATCTCACTAGCGATCTCGGAAATATGGTCTTGCAAATCGATCAAGGTGCTGCCTCCGAACCTGAAGGAGGACAGATCGCCGAAACGCCCCCGCAACCGGCGACCGTTCCCCCGCAAATCGAACCTACGGTTGCTGAGAATTTACTTTTAAAGGAAGCTGATAAACCCGCAGCTGCCGATAATGTTTTATTACCGGAAACGCCTCCTAGTTCGGAAGCTGCGGAACAAAACGTGCAAGCCGTTATAAACAGCGGCGAAATGGGTCAATTAATTATAACGGGTGATGCGGTTACGGCACAAAAATTCCTCGAATCCCTAGCCGAAGGTAACGCTGATTTAGCGAATTTGTTAGCGAACGCTGAGGGGAACGTTTTAATCCAAGCTGACGGCCAACAGATTCTAATCAATACCGACTCGGAGAATCCCATGTTGGTGATGAATCCCGAAAATATAAGCGGGGAAAATAGCGAAGGTAGCGGTAACCCGATTTTCGCGAGTCAACCTGCTAAGAATCAAGATATCCTTGCGGCCGCTTTAGCCGACACTGATGTATTCCAGCAGGATCAATCTATATCGCATTCGCCGTCGAAAGTGGCGCAATCGCAACTCAGTCCGAATAGTACGTTATATCCTATGAACGTAACAAATGTTCTTGAAACGAATTCGATGAGTTCGCCTATAATGACACCTCTCGAGGTCCCCAGCACTAACAGTAAGAAAATCGACGATGAAAATGAGATACTCAATCAAGTTCCGAAGAACGTCGACTTACCCATAACTATCACAGATCCGAATATTTCGCAAACGGTGGCGCAGCAACAAGTGGCTTCTTTAATGGCGAGCGAATTGCAGACGAATCTAGATTTACCGTTGGCTATACAAGATCCGGGTATGTCGGTGACTTCCGCTGAGATGAGTAGCCCGTCTTTCGTGTATTCCTTACCGGCGCTTGATGATATTAATCAGAAAGCCTTCAGCGGATCGATTTCGATGCCTTTATTAACGGAGGAACCGGAAGAAGTCGCTGAAAGTTCGAGTAGCGCCGGTGCTAGTAGCGTTAAAGAAAGGAAACTCGGGGAGGATGATAAAGAGAAGAAAGATGTCGATGATGACAAAGATGATAAGAATATTTCGCGGGAATCGACGAGCACAAACGAATCCGATAGCAAAGATGACGATAAGAAGACTGATTTTCTGGATAGGGACGGTTTATGTCCGATGCGCATTTGTAACTCTTTAAGCGAACCACCGCCGGATATGTTCGAGATTTCCGTTGATAATCGATACGACAGCTCTCATATGACGCGAACGAATGAGATAGATATCCCTATGGATTCGATGCCCAGTTCCGAAGCTAGCAATACGATCAATGATCATGATAGTAGCGTTTCTAGCGTTGACGAGAGGAAAAACGACGATCCAGCTTTATATACTGTAAATAGTACGTCGCCGAGCACAAATACGGATGATTCGTGTGAGATTCCGGTCCAACCCCCGATAATCGCTAGGTCCTTCGAGGAAAATGGTACCAGCGATTCGAGAGTGGTCAGCGAGAAGATGGTGACCGACGGTGACGTGTGAGGTCGATTATCATTGACTTTTGACTGAAAATAATGGTGTTTTTTCTTTCATTTTTTTTGTTATGTATGTATATAAAATATGTACAGGTATAATAGCGGTTTAACATTTACAAAAAAGAAGAAAAAAGAGTGCAAAATTTATTTTATTTGTACATAATATAATTGTTATTTATGTACATGCACAATGTACATAATTTGAAATTCTCTTTTTTTTCCAAGACAAAAATGAGGGAAAGGAAGCGGAAATGATGCAAGCATGTTTGTTGCCTCATAACAGTGAAATAAGAACAAAGAAAATCAGATAACCCATGAATCATACATTTTCCTTTTCGTAGTCTTTAAAGTTTTTCTATAGCGCACCTTCTTCTCTACGCGACGATGATTGCTGATTAATACTTGTTAGGCTGGAATATCATTTATGTTTAGATTAGATTATGTGTAATATGTGTGATTCACCCCGTTTATGAATGATGAAATAAGACAAAAAAAGAGACAAACATATTTGGTAACGGAATAAAATTAATTAAATGTAAGTTTTTATAGGTGTAAGTTATATTTAGAGATGTATTCTTAATTTTACTATTCTAATTATGTAGTTTTAATATAATTACAAAACTATATTGTTTTTAAAGCTGTTGTTTTTTCCTCCCTAATTTCCTTTAAGCATAATTAAAGATTACAATTTTATCGAAAAAAAATATGAAAAGCATAATACTAAAAAATTCATTTATTTCTCAGAAATTACATTAGCTATAACATTAAATATATTGAAACACTACATCTTTCTTATCACCGACAGTCTGTAACTCTAATTTAGTAGGACATTGCAACCAAAAACTCAACAATTCTTCAGTATATCCGATCAAAAAATACATTTTCCTCGCACTAATACTTTGTCGAACAATACCCGCAATCCGTATCATATTATGCTGTCGTTTAATAATTATCTCGCTCACGAATAAAGCGTGCCAAGTTCCTATCATAAATTTCCTAATAAACATGTCTTCGACAGCCGTCTCAGATGTACGTAAACCACCATCGACACTAGCTACGATTAAAAAAAAATTAATTACGGCATATTTATTTAATAATATATAAATACAAGTATTCCAGGAATTCCACGATTTCCTATGCGCAATTTGATGAGGTGGATTAGCCATCTCGTAAGTTAGTGGGAAATCTTTCTTTGATGTTATCCGATATCTTCCGGCTTGGACTTTGTGGCATGCTGCAGTGGTATGAATGGCATATTTTGTATGTTGGTGTATTCGGACTAGCTTGATTAAACCCTGCAAGAATAGAATTCGAGTAAAATCGGTTTAAAATAGACGAATAACGCATTTAACTTGTGTAATATTATTTATTGACATCTTAAAAATATAGGTTATGTCACGTTCGAAAACTTGATCTATAATGAAGTTAGCAACAACTTACTTAAAAGCTAATTTGGAAATTTTATTATTTTATACAATTTTATATCGTGAACAATCAAAAAAAATTGGAAATAAACTACAGCAATACTCAATATTAGACTTATAGGAAGCAATTTAATTTGTATATAATTTTTTTTTAATAGCTATATTGTTGTGATATTGAGCTACATTCACATTGCATGTGTGTCCTTGGATGATTAACCTATTTCCTAATTCAATATTGTAATCCTAATTATTGATTAACTTAATTTAACAATTTTCCTCTTAAAAATGGCAACAGGTAAGTTGTAAAATAAAAATAAGCACTATTTAAAAATAATTATATTAATGCATTTATTCCAAGCGGAGAGAACTTTAGGTGATGGTATGGATAACAATTTAATGGCTTTATCAGATTCTGCTAACGAAAACGTCCCGTTCCGTTTAAATTTGCGCTCATCTCAAGCAATATTAAATTCTTTAAAACCTATCGAACCGAATGGTAAAGTGATAACTCTCGTGCCAAGTACACACCACGAGAAATAAAGAAACCGAAATATTTAACTAGAAAACCAAAGGAACCGAAATTTATCCCGTATGAACCGTTCAAAGGTGCTGTCGAACCTATTGTGCCAATCAAGAAGGTAGTTAAACGAGAACCGAAAGATAAAAATAATATTGACATTCATGATTTGGTTATACAAATGTCAGAGATGAGGATGCAAGAATTGAATAAAGCGAAAATCGAAGCAATAAAAGGTGATGAGGAAGTAATAACGCGAAAGCAATGGGATCACGAGAAGAAATCGTATGAAACGGATATTAAGAATCTTCAAGAAACTAACGCTCATCTAGAAAATCAATTAAAATTTCAAGCGCAGGTACGTGGAGTTGTCATTTCTATTTTAAAATTATTTCTGTTTTGATTCGATACAGGTTAATCGTGAATTAAAAACCTTGTTAGTTGCGGCTGTCGGTGAGGATCTCGAATCGAGAGTTCAACACTTGACGGAGGATAAATTGCAATTGGCGAGAGCATTATTGAAATCTGCTAATCATCTGACGTCGCATCAAGAGCAAACGGAATGGTTGTCCGGTCAATGCGAGGTTTGGAGAAGTAAATTTCTGGCTTCTAGGTAAATATTTATTTGCCTATTTAAAATAGTTTTATTTAAATTCTTCGAATATTGTAGTTTGATGGTTGAAGAATTAGCTAGATGGAAATCTGTCCTTACGAATCGATTAAATGATTTACAAGATGTGTTAAAGTGTCTCATAGATGAACGAAATAAAACTAGAAGTTACTCGATTAAATGTTTAAACAATTTAAACCAGATGAACGAGCAATTATGCAAAAACGAGAATGTTCCTCTCAAGAGTAGTAATATACTAGAAGTATGTATGAATAATTTTAAAATTAGTGAAGCTTTAACGTCGAAATTGATGGAAGATGAAGTTCTAAACTCGGTGGAATATTTATCTCAGCTTCCATCGAGTACACCTGCAGAAAGCTGTGCAGTACAGGTAAGAAACATAACATTTTTCTTTAATATAATAGTTTATCTATATTTTTATCTGTGTTCCAGCTCTTAAAAAATCCCATAACTTTAACGTCAAAACCGGATGCAATTTGTAACGCAGTCATGGGGGCTGCCATGTCTTTAAGTGCCGGTCAAATATATTTGCAGCATCCTCTCTCTCATGCAGCTTGTTGTGCACATTGTAAAGGGGAAGTACAGGATATTTGACGTTTGTATAATACTAGGGCTACTAGGTATAATATATAATATCTTTAATAATAAATAATGCAATAATAAGTTGGAATATTTAGTACAAGTGTATGTGGAATTATTATGTATTTGTTGATATTTATGATTTCTGTTGGGTGTATATATATCATTGTATAACTATTTTTTTATAAAAATACTATTTTATTAATAAAATTTTGTACAATTGTGTTATTTATTTGGATCCGGATAAATTTGCAAGTTAGAATAAAATTTTTAGGCTTGAACTGTTCAATTTAGATATTTTCAAGAATTTATTATAAAGCGGTTTTTATTGGTGGTTATAGGCAGCAGAGTTTCTACAATTTTCGCTTCGCTATATCCTTAATGTTTTCAGTGATTTCTCAGAAAAGACAAAACTTAATAATCGCTAATAATGATTATAGAAATTTGTTATGATAATACAAGCTAGAAATGTCGTTAAAGCTTTTCAGTAATCAACAAACATTAAATACAAGAAATTATTTTTTCTAAAAAACCAAGGCAAGTTGTACGTGAGAGACAGCTATTGGTATTACTATAAATTACTTCTAAGCATCAGCTTTTGCGTTCTTCTGTAAGATGGCGCAATAATATAGGTATTTATAGTCACTAGGTACTAGGCACTAGGCAACAAATTTAACAATATTTGCAATTTTTTATTAGCATATATTCATGAAATTAAGAATAATTTACAGATAACTCTCTCATAAAGGCAATATACAGAACATTTGAGCGACTAAGACCAGCAAGAAAGGAAAGTGGGGTGGCTGTAAAACCCGTGTCCGTAAATGTTTGAAGCTGACGTCTGTCAAAATGTATGCAATATCTGTGCTTAAAGTTTACCACCCTGAGAATTTCAGTTGGTTTATTCCTCTATGGCCATAGTCGCACGTGTGTAATTTCGTTGGGTTTGTTTTTTTTGTCATTCCAATGGTTTTATAGTTGTAATTTTTTATAATTATTAATTTTAAGTAGCAATAAGCGTTTCCAAAAGGAAGCATATTGTGTTTGATTTTAAGAAACAATTTTAATAATTATGCTGAAAGTAACTACCGAGTGGGACGCTAATTCTTGCGATCGAAATCAGATGTAGTGTGACAAACTTAACCAAAATTTGACAGTAGCTGTCAGCTTCAAACATTTACGGACACCCGATATACGGAATTAACGCATTGATAAGTGTACTATTCCCGCTACCTCGCTGTGACAAAATCGGTAGATATCGGAAAAAAACAGTAGGTTTGAAATATAAAGGCAAATATTGTTACAGAAAAAACACTTTTTATTAAAAAACAAACGCAAAAATAAAATAAGAATTTAACAAATAAATCAACGCCAAATAAACGTAGCTAATCTTCGCTTGGTGAACTATATAAATTTTGTTTGTTCGTAGATGTCAATAATTTTTGCTCAACAGGAAAATTGTAGCAACTATTATTTCCTATATATTGTTTAGTTTTTTAACAATCCTATTATTGATTCCGTGTTTAATTTGTTCCGTTGCTTTGTTTTCATTAAATTTATGGAGGAGAATACTTTTTCTACATTAGCCGAGGAGTGTGGGAAAGTTAGTATGTTAAAAGCAAAAGAACCTAAAATATTAAACATTAAAGACCCATCACTCAGTTCCATTTTCTTAACTTCTCGCCAAAATTCTACAGGAGTACCTTTTATTAAATTAGGATACGTTTATAAAAAAATGATGCTGTAAAAATTCCTCGATTTATTATTTTACAAATAATACCTCCCTCAATCTTTTATTCTTAAGTTTCTGACTAAAATTTAAAAAATTAAAAAAATCGGTGCCCCAAATCGGTATATTACCTCCTAATCTGTAGATCTACCGATAAATCGGTAGGGTTGGCAACACTGGGTGGGACACTCATGTGTCACATTTATCAACATTTGAACTAACATAACCTCACATTCTAACATAACCCATAAAATGTACAATAAAACCATAAAACCCAAAATATTTGACAACCACTTGTAAACTGTGAATGTAGTAAACAAACGGATGTAAAGAAGACACCATTTCTAAAGAGGTACACTGGCTTGCAATAAAATCTCGTACTTACACATTAACGCCAAGCATGTTAATTTTTTGAGATTACTTTCCAATGTAAGCTGACTTTAGATTTGGTAGATTTAACAGATTATGCATATAGGTTATAGTAACTTATAAAAGTGCATATATTTAGAGAAAGACTGCAAGCGAAGTCGTGCTTCGTGGATCTCATCCTCAAAAAATTAAACAAAAACTTGAACGTTTCTTTTTCTTCCCTTTCTTCTTCTTCCATTCCTCCCTTCTTCTCCTAATCTCTTTAATGAAATATGATAAGCGGTAGTTTGATTTAAGCCAATAAGCAGAAAAAACGAACGTATAAAAATTAAAAAGAAAAAGAAAGAAAATTGTTTTTCATGAGTATACTTATCTGACTTACATTTTAAGAAAATTGAGACGCAAGTCTTCGAACTGTCACAGTTAACTAACTACCGTGCGAGCAATTTCAATTAAACCAAATCTTTAGGAGAATTTTGTGGTTGCAAGTTTAATACACTGTATGGTTACTATATCTAATTATTTGACAGCTAGGTCTAGCATACTTAATACCAATTATTCAGTGTTACCAACTGAAAATTTGTTCTACCAATTTCCTTCATTTAAAATCCTTCACCCAGTATATTTATCTTGGTACTACAAAAGATGGTCACGTACGTCACGCTTGACATAACATACAGTGTGTCCCCCGATTACTGCCCGGAGAGGAAATTTTTTTTTATTTTTTATTTTACGTAGAAAAGTTATTCTTAATAAAAAGATTTGCTTGTCGAAATAGCCTGTAAAGTGGCTATAATGTTAACTCTTGAACAGAAGATTTTTATTGTGCGCTGTTATGGTTTGTTAAGTATAAACAACTTCTTGTTATAATGTTTTTCTGTTACATCAAGCATGAATGTACTTCACTCTTGAACCGTTTTCTTATATTCTTAATTTATGAACACCCTGTAGATCATAGCTCAAATTTATTTGCTGCAAAGTGGCTATTTCGACAAGCAAAACTTTTTATTAAGAATAACTTTTCTACGTAAAATAAAAAATAAAAAAAATTTTCCTCTCCGGGCAGTAATCGGGGGACACACTGTATATTTATGATACTTACTCTATACGTCAATCATGACATCCGTTTTACGTACTACCAACATAAAGCTACATTTCTTAAATCCTTGCATGAACTATTGTTTATTTTAATTTTAAAATTTTTAAACAACTTATTTCAATCATACGATGAAATTTTATTCCGTGTCGTATGACACGAATATGTAAAATTATACGTGAATAATTTAAAGCAATTTAACTTCTACACGATATTGAGATATTACAATGCCGAAGCTCTTTTAAGTGGAAAAGCCATTATATCCCGGGGACGGAGTTTTGCTCGATTTACCTACATAATACTTTATTACGCGCCAAGCAAACTGTAAGCATCTTTTTTAGAGCGTCCGGGAGCGAAGCTACAACAACAACGGAACGGGTAACTTCACGAACTCGACGACTCCTACGAAGTTTGTTTTGTTTCTTCCGTCTCATTCTGACTGCAAGAAAATTATTATCGTTGTCGTCAACATCATTTAAATACTAGCAGGAACGATATCTGATTAAAATAAATCTGTATAAAACCCAGCCCTTAATGCTGCTATAGAATTTTGGTTTGTAAAATACATCATTAAGATAAAAAAAAAGTTCTTTCCTATTTTAGAGTTTGACAATTCTATATATATAGTGTTTTTCTCTTTTCATTAGACGTAATTACCAAGTATAGGATGGCGGACTAAAATCAACAAATCAGAATCTGCCTTGGAAATACGTTCTACGCTCCGATTCCTAATACTGAGCTCAATTCGCGTCGACCTTCATCGGTTACATTGATTAAGACACGAGAGAGAATCCCGTCGTCCAATTTTAATAATCCAATTAAAAGCGAACGTTCAGAGGGGACGACAGACAACAATCCAATTCTTCGGTTCCTCTCATCCCTTATTCACCGTCGTCACTGTACCTCCTACGACGACACAAGGAGACGAGAGGTCTTAAAAGAGAGGGACAGGATCGGCACGAAATGGAATCTTACTTAATTACATCTGCAGATTAGAAAAGATTTTCCAGATTGCGGTTCGTCTAAAAAGATTCGGCGCCGATTTCGATTGTTACGTATTGTACGCGAGGACATCTTCCCCCTCGACGATGGGGAGAAAGAAATACGCGAAGAATCCGTGGACGAGATGAACGAGATGGAAGATGTTCTCCTCTTTCATTGGTATCACTCTGTTAAGCTGCGGTACGAAATTGTCGTTGATTCTTTGTCTCCTTGTTGAGTTTTGAGAGAAAAGGATTCGGGAAACGAAAATTGAGTGCTTGTTCGTAAGCTTTGTTCGGATGATCTTCCCAGGTAGAATTACAGAAATTAGACATTATAATTTTTGTTCTAAATATAAAATTACATTAGTAAAAGAATGCAAACGAATTGTATTACATTTTGCTAAATTACGAAACAGAACATTAAAGTGCAAAAATACCATTGGCAGTTGTAGGGGGTATCAATTCAATAGGTTGTCTGCCCTGTATTAAGAAAGTTCTCTTTACAAATTTAGTGACATTTTCGGCTATTCTGTAAACGTCATTTATTGTACTTACGCTGACATATATAGCGACTTTGCGACCTATATTATGCAAATAGATATTACGCCTATATTTCTAATATTTCTTATAATATGAGATTTTAATATAATCAATATTCCATATAATAATGACAATGACACTAGTGATATTTCGAAGTAAAGTCAGGTTTAGAAAGCACATATTTTGTCTGCTTTTTTTTAAACTTTTTACAATAATTGCGATCAGAAAGCTGATGTATTGTAGAAACCTAATCAAAACATGACACTTAATAGTCAGTGGTATCAGTTAACCACAAAAATCATGTCTTAAAAACAGCTTTGTAAGAAAATTGACAGATTTAGAAACTTTAGAGGTTGGTTTTCTTTTTGGCGTTGGTTATACTGGCTATTATAAGTTTGTTCCAACACATAATCAGTGATTGATCCACGACTTAATTTGTACTATAGGTGGGTTTATCAATGTGAGGATAAATTAATTAACTTACAGATAAAATTTTATTCGTAAGATAATTATAATGAAACGTTTATTGAGTGTTAAATAGAAGTTATCTGCAAGATAAAGCATTGTAGTTGCTAAATTTTATCTGCCAGTTAACAATATCTGTCAGTCACTTAACAACGCTTTTATCCTCACATTCATTGATAAACCCAGCCTAAATGTAGTACGCATGTGCGGTCAATTACCAATCCCAAACTAAAGTAAAAACCTGTCTTGTTTGAACAGAATTTTAGTTGTAATAGTTGAGTATAGATGGCAGTAGGAGCAATTTGTTACTGTTTGCGATTCTTGGCACATAACCTTATTTTCGAGGGCTTGCTGTCACTTGCTCTTTATAAATTCATGAAAATGGAGAATATAATCGTATATGCTAATGGTAATTAGTTATGAACAATTCGTTTAATATCATTTTTCGGCCTATCATAATTGCTTTAGACAAGTTCTTCTAAATTGTCCTCGCTCGAGAAGAAATCCGATAAATCATCGCTAATATCGCTCATACTTAGATACACCGTTCAGAGAATACACAACGAACACCAAAGTGCAAAATACAGCTCAAGTTATATAGTTCAAAATGGAGAATATAATCGTACATCGAAAAAAATCATAATTAGAGTAGGCTATGTGAATGGATTGTTACTTTAGCCACTTCCACATAATGACATTTATTCCTTGACATTTAATTTGAGGTTATAAACTTTGGTCATTGGTTATAATAAAATGTCAAATAATAAATGTCATTATGTGGTAGTGGCTAAAGCAACGATCAAAAACATTTACATAGCCTACACTAATTATGTTTTTTTTTCGATGGCACGTTATGTGTATGCCAAAGCAACTAGGTTCAAGGTTAGGTTTTCGTTTTGTCGATTTCGTACAATTTACACTACACATGCGTTAACTAGTCCCAATTTATGGGTTTGTAAAAAATCCGCGAATCGCTCTGACTATCCTCTTACAGTCTTCAAATCAATTGGTGTTGTGTTGGAACAGATTACTATTAATTGATCACAGATTGTTGGTTTGAGGTTGTTGGGACAGCCTCTTTCAATTGCGCATGCTCCTGGCGATTGCGGATCAGTTTATAGTTATGTTGGCGATTTGTCAGACCTACTGTAAAATGTTTGTGTTTCGACATTAAAAAAAAATTGGTATTAATTATATTTTCGCAGAGGCTTGTCGGCCGATTTCCAACTCTTCTGTTCTAGTCTGCCAACGTCTACAACATTCTGTGGACGAGGTTGTTGAGTGAAAGAAATTGGCCCCCACCACCATCGTGATTCACGAGAATTTTTCTTGAGGACCTCGCTTCATTTACCTGGACATAACGCTTAACTCCAAACTAATATTTAGGCAATATTTCTCGAACATCATCTGGATGATGTTCGTACTCTGTTATAAAAGCTCTTCGAGTTTAAAAATCAAATTGTTGATATAGGTACACGGCGTTCCTCCGGCTAGGTATATAAATAACGACCAGTATAAATAATCTGTATGAATAGGATAATGGCCAATATGGATAATGACCAGTATGAATAACGACCAGTATGAATAATGACCAGTATGGATAATGACCGGTATAAATAATAATTTGTATAAATAATAACAAAAATGACAAATGTCACTACATTTTGACACTTGATGACGTCACTCATTTATTGAAAGCATAAAAAATAGTATAATTTTACTACATGGTGTAACATTATATGTACATTTAAATAAGATGAGAAAATAATGCATTTGTGTTTTGAATCGCCCCGTATATAGTTTTCGCTTATTGGCAAAAATATGTTATTCCAGTACAAAAAGAATTTCAAGCTGTTTCGTGTGGAATACACAGGACGTTGAACACGCAATGATTTTCAGACAAAATTGACCATAACTTCTGAAATACTCGGTATAACTCAATGAGACATATGAGATATATGAAAATAATTTTAAAATATTTAGCGTAAGACTGTCTATGATTTTTGTACAGGGTGGTCAGAAAAGAATGCAAAGTGCTGTATCTCTGAAACTATTCGTCGTAGAGACTTGCGGTAAAAATTTTTATGACTAAAGTGGTTAAAGGAAGACCGTGGAAAATATTTTCACATTTCCAAGATGGTCGCCAGGGGGCGTAACCGGCATCTTAAACCTTTAAAGTGATTTTTCACTGAAATCTACCCAGCAAATGTTACCAAAAAATATATGCTTTTTAAAGCTAAGCTTTACTCGAGTAATTTTTATTTAACACTTTTTGACGTATGTATTAAAATAAGGTAGTGGGGGGTAATTCAATGCTTTTTTAAATAAACAGCTGTAACTCCTAAACGACTGAACGGATTTTAACAAACTTGGTCTTATTGGAAAAAGCATTTATTGCTCAATCAAACCTATCTTACCTGTGATACCTTGTGTATGCATTTGTATATTGCAATGTTATTGTAAGAGTGATAAGCTCTTTGAAACAAAGTATTGAGCGGAAGGTATTTCTCTATCTAGTCGTGTTCGGATACTTTTGAAGATCACTGTACCTACTTATATAGAAAGAAACACTAAATTTTCAAAATAAAATATTTATTTAATGAATCTTTTTTCAGTTTAATAGTTTTAATATAATAATCAATTACTAAAATAATATCAATAATAATAATAATAATGACTAAAAACTATTCATCATGACAACTTATAAATATAAAACATCTCCATTATTATTTTCAGTTAATTTACTTATTTATCATATCGTCATGTATTTTATTCATTTATTATTATTTTTTATTATCGTTATTTTTTAATTATAACCATCTACACAATTATGACTAGTCATCTGTGGCAAAAATTTACATCACATGTGTTTATATTTTTATATTATGTAGATACGTCCGTCCACATTCCACTTCATCATCTCGTTTTCTCAACGTTCATCCAGCTTTCATCCCCATATCGGAATTCTCTTATGCAGGTAGGTAGTTTTTGTATTTCGTAAGTACCATGTGTGTCACTGTTAATTTTCATTTTGTATATTTCGTCTTCCACTTAAGGAATTCTCTTCCAATGTAAACACAGTAATGGATCATTTTCCACGATTTTTTACGATGCAGAATTTGATCGTATAGGGTGTTTACATTGTTCGATTCTCGAATGCACATATCCCCGTATTGAACATAAACAAATATCGCAACAGTCTTTTTTCCGTACGGTTTCGGTTTATCTGTGTATTGACAGCATTATGAATACAGATAAAAACAACATCGTCGAAAGCGTTGTTGGGTGTCTCGATGCTGTCGCTCGATTCGGAAAAGTAACTGAAACAGAAAACGAGAATGAACGTAGAATAAAGCGGAATAGCACTCAGTATAATACAATTTCACACGACGTAGGCTTTTACTTTCTTTATAACCGGCTACTATGGATTATTTTGTCGTCTTGTATTATTTATGTAATGTTGAAAGTGACATTTAATAAGGTGTCAGCAAGGATTTGAGATTCTTTCCTTTTTTTTGTTTTAAAAGCAGCAAAAATCTTATAAATCATTCTAGTATGTATGTAATATACAGGGTTGTACAACAAGAAAAGCAACAAAAACGTGATTTAATATGTCGGGTAATGAACTGAAGCCAATTTGTATTGTTTTAAGATTATAAATTTTCAAATTATTTCAAATTTAATTTAAAAGAAAAATTTGCAAGTCAATGCAACAGAACAAAGACTCGGTATTACCCCTACGTAACGAAGTCAAGTTGAAAATCCTCACCTCTGGCCGGAATCGGATCCTTCGTTTGACCTCGATCCAATCTGCGTTCAGTCTCTTGCAGGTATAGACCGGCCACCTGTGCTACGCAACGCAGTATCAGACGTCCACCCTTGTCGTAGTGACGCGGAAATAAGGGCAATTGCAGCGTCATCTCGCTCCAGAACAGGTCGTCTACTGGGTTCTTCCGCAGTTCGCACCTTTCGCACACCTGTAACGTTACAGCGGTAAAAGATCGTGCAGGAAAAAGGTTGTTTTGTATGTATAGTCGATGACGCGATATATTGAAATGAACTGAATATCATTATTAAAACATTTACCTAATTAATTTGGCAGAATATATTGGCTATATTGGATAAGTATCGTTTCAGTTATTTAATTTTTTTAATTTGGGGTCAAGTTTGTGAATTCCCGCTCAAACTGAGTGGAGTTTTCAGAAATTTATCGTCAAATGTTTGGGATGTCATTTTGAGTGGTAAAAATAAACATTACATGCATTAAATTACATTTAAAGAAGCAATTACTTTTGTTAAAATGTAATGCAGATAGCAAATTGGAAGATCATTTCTTAAAATTTGATAAATTGACAGGCGATTTAGAACAAGCTGGTTCTAAACTAGATGAAAGCGATAAAATATGCTTTAAATGTAATCAAATTGGCCATAAGAGCTATGAATGTCCCAGTAAGAAGAATTTTAGAAGAGGTGGATTTAATAATAGAGGGAGAAGAGTAAGAAGGAATGGAGATTTTTGGAGATAGAAGAGCTATGCAACAAAAGAACGAAAGTGCTAATCAAGTGGAAACAAATATCTCATTCGTGGCGATGATGATATTGGACTTCGATGCAGCAAATCATTATGTGATGAAAACAATGCAAAAATATATGTCAAACGTAAGAAAAGTTCAACCCCAATAAAAATAAGAGCAGCAAATAATGACAAATAATGACCACAAGCGAAGCTGGTGAATACAAGACACAATGTCAAAAGGTAAGAAATTAACAATCCAAGCACTCATAGTAGATGGCATGAGAAATAATTTATTATCTGTAATAAAATTGATAGAAAAAGGATATGAAGTAATATTTAAACGAGATACAGCAATCATTAAGGGGAAAGATTTTACAATTAAAGGACAAATTAATGAGCAATATTAACAGGAATTACCATTCTCAATTCAGACCTACACAAAAGAAATAGGCGACTTAATTCACTCTGATATAAGTGGTCCAGTAACTCAAACTACCGCAAACGGTGAGAAATATTTTCAAGTACTAACAGATGATTTTTCACATTTTGTTACTGTAAAGTTACTAAAATCACAGGACGACGCTGAAGAAAATATCAAAGAATTTATACATCTTATTAGAACATAATATGGGAAAAGAACTAAAAGAATAAGAGTGAATAATGGAAGAGAATTTACATCAAATGTTTTAAAATCATGATGCAGCCAACAAGGAATGTAGATTTAAGTAACAGGACACTAATAATGGACAAAGTGAGAACAAAATTTGTAGACACCAAATTACCGAAAATTCTTTGGATTTACTGTGAGAGAAGCGATTTACTGCAGCAACACTATGGTTTGGAAGAAAAGACTTATCAAAGCTACGAGTATTTGGCTCGAAAGTGTGGATAATGAATTTATCAAAACCAAACAAACTTGATCCGAGAGCGAAGGGCGCAATTATGGTTGAATATTGTGGCGGCGGCTATCGTGTTTGGGATCCTTCTACAAATGAAAAAATCAGAGCAACTGATATAAAATTCGATGAAGACACAACAAATTATGAATGCTATGGCCAGAAAAAGATATATGCACATGTAGATGAATATGAAATTGAAGAAGACATAGAAAATAGCGAACAAGATGTAGATACTCAAAATATAAGTGAAGATCAAAATAGAGACATACGAGGGAGCGTTTTTATATTCGCGGAATGGGGAATAAGGGGTGGAAATAAAAAAACCAAATTATTTTTCTTTTTCAACATATTCACCTGCAAGACTGATACATTTTTCACATCTTTCAATTAATTTATTTATATCCTCATAAAAAAATGATTTCTCTTTATCTGCAAAATACGCCGAAACTGCCTCCTTGACTTCATCATCGGCAGTAAATTTTTTACCCCGCAGCTCTTTTTTCATTTTCGGAAACAGGTAATAATCACTCGGGGCCAGGTCTGGGCTGTAGGGTGGGTGATTCACAATTTCGAAGCCCACCTTATGCAGGGCAGCTAACGCAACGCGGCTCTTGTGGACGGGCGCGTTGTCGTGCAAAAGCATCACACCTTTCGTCAATTTTCCCCGTCTTTTCTCTTTAATGGCTTCTTTCAGTCGCTCTAATATTGAAGCGTAATATTCTCCGGTTATAGAAACACCTTTATCTTTATAATCAATCAACAATATTCCTTCCGAGTCCCAAAATACCGTTGCCATGAGTTTCCCAGCTGATTGTGACACTTTAAATTTCTTGGGAGGTGCTGTGCCCTTTTTATGCCACTGCATGGAGTCTTGTTTGGATTCAGGTTCATAATGATGAACCCAAGTTTCGTCTCCAGTAACAATTCGACTCAATACACCATCCTTGTCTTCATTACAGAGGTCCAAAAATGCACGCGAACACTCTACGCGCTGTTGTTTTTGCGGCGGCGTGAGCATTCTCGGCACCCATCTTGCGCTGACCTTAGACATGCCGAGATGATCGTGTAGGATTTTAAAAATTGTTGTATCGGTTACTCCAACCATTTCTGCGAGTTGTTTCTTCTTTAGTCGAGTATCTTCGAGTACGATTTTTTCAACTTTTTGGATAAGTGCTGGCGTGGTCACCTCGATGCTCCTCTCCGGCCTCGGGTCGTCTTCAAGGGATTCCCTTCCTTGTTTAAATAAACTATGCCACTTGTACACCATGGTTTTTCCTGGACAAGAGTCGCTGTAAACCAATGACATCTCATTCATTATGGTCGCGACTGATTTTCCTTGCCTGGTAAGGAACTTTATAACGGCACGATATTCGATTTTTTCCATATTTCACTTTTCACTCCTGATTATGTTACTTGGTTGATGATAGCTCAAAGACTAACTGTCTAATAACAATGAAACTTCGTATTTATACTAATTAGGAGCGCTGCACAGGCCACTACCCCAATGCGCCTAATCACCCCCCTACAACCCGCTCATTCCGCGAATATAAAAACGCTCCCTCGTATTTGCAGCAGACAAAAAAAGAAAAGACTACTAGATTAGGAAGAACAGTTAAAAGGCCTGACTATTTAGATGAATATTACAACTATACAGCGTACTGTTTATTAACTAGAGAAATGAATCCTAATTATTATGGCGAAGTAATGAAATACCAGAAGTGGAAAGAATCAATAGATAAAGAATTGAATTCTCATAAAAAATTAGGAACGTGGACTGAATCAAATCTTCCAAATGGCAAGACAGCAGTGGATTGTAAGTGGATATTTAAAACCAAAGATGATGGTACAAAGAAATCCAGACTAGTGGCTAAAGGTTACCAAATAAATAATGAAGATCCAATAGATGTACTATATGCTCCAGTAGGAAAGATGGCGACTATAAGACTGTTATTTGCACATGCAGTTCAAGAAAACTGGGAACTAAGGTAGATGGATATTCCTACCGTATTTCCTAATGGTATGTTAGAAACTGATCAGCATCAAAGACAGACTTAGGTGCAATATGTATGATCAAGAATAATGAAAATTCTAAGAGAAACAAACACATAGACATTAAGTTTCAGTTTATAAAAGATTTATTTGTAAAAAATGTATTTGCTATCGAACGCGTAAGATCTAATGACAATTTAGCTGATATATTGACAAAACCCTTGTGTAAACAGAAATTTGTAAAATGTAGAGATAATTGTTTAAATTGTAGTAGAAGTAATCTTGAAAAGAAAGAGTATTCAGAAGTGGCGATTTAAAGTTTCTTAAACACTTTTTCTCTGAACTGATTGGAAGACTTTGGAAGAACTTGGATTTATCGATATTGAGAAAGGGATTTAGAAAAGTAAATGTCTAACAAGTTTGATTCAGAAGCCTTACACAGCTTTGCAGTATCAACAGATCAATCTTTAATCAACATTGACCACGAAAATGACACAATTTTGAAAAGGACGCAAAGGAGGTTACATCATCTCGATACTTTCTCTGCCATTAAAGGTTTGCAGAGTAATCATAGAACATCGATTCAGATTATACCTTGTCCAAAGATATAACCTCACTTATATTTATATATGGCTCCAAAGAGAAAAACGTGTATAAACTGCCAATTAAACGCTTTTCCTCGAAATAAATTTCCGTTTACTTCTAGCCAGAGGGCGATTCCCCTTGAGGAATATTGCGAACGTAAGAATTTCCACGAAGCAAACCAGAAAATTCCGATGAGAGAAAAAAAAATGAATGACGAAAAAAAAAGGGAGAGAGCGAAGGTAAAAGATGAAAAGCAAAAGAAAAACACGTTGGTCTTCTTCGTATATAGGCGTCCCCCTCCCGGTTGGGGCGTACGAGCTTCGGTGAAAATTAAACACGGAAAACGGGAAAATCGGATAATTTAATTTTTGCTCTCTCCGCTGCTTGTCGCTAACCGAACACATCGGCCGCAATTTCCCAATTTTTCGCGTCAATTTTTATTCGACGCGTTCTCTATTGACAAACGATAAACACAATCTGAAGTGTATAAATACGGGGGGAGGACGTAAAAGTACCGGTGTTTTTTTTTCCCCCTTGCGTTGTGTTGGCGGTTCCGACGGTTTTTTCCCGTCGTTCTGTTACGGGGCGATGGAAAAATATCCGTGAATGTTGATTCGTCGTCCGGAAGAAATGTTCGTTTTTCGGGTAATTGGACGGCAAACAATTGAAAAATTTCAGTTTAAATAGTTGTTTTTGCGAGTAAAAATTCTGTTTTAATAAAATTTTTATTACCAATCTGAATCTGTTATTAAATGTCAAATTAGATTAAAACAGTAAGTTGGTAAGCTTGCTTGTCATTGCTGATATCTACACTAAATTAAATATTAATAGAAATAACAATAATGATCCCATAAAAGAATATTACAACATCGACCATCAACATTCATTTAAACGATGCGATTTCTGATGAAATTCAAACGCCGCGACGCTATCATAAAATCCATTACGTTTAAACCATCTAAAATATAATTATGTGGCTCCCTCTGTGTTAGTCATTAAAAATTATTCTTCCACAGAGTACGGTAGCGACCTCTGAAGAGTTATGCGTTAACAGAACCAGCTCAACGGCGTTTTGAGTTTGGACCAACGCCAGTCGTAAAGAACGAGAGCGTCCTCTTCGGCGAAACAATTACGTTGAATGGTTATGAGACCGAATAATTCAGTATTTTTTGTGTTGCCTATCCTGACCTTACTTTAAAAAAAATGAATGAAAAAAGCAAACTTTAACTAAAACGATGGCGTCGTATGCGAAGTCTGGCAAAGATCAGGACAGTTTACTTAAGTGACCTTTCGTCCTTCCCACCATCTTTCTATAAAATTATATTTATGTGCTACTGGTTGATGAGGGTTTTTTTTTCTTCTGGTAAGCGAAAAAATCAAATTATTTTAAATGAATTGCGATGGCGATGTGCTAGACCGTAGGGAAAGCCGGGGGGATATAATAATAAAACGTGATGGTTAATTTCTAAGGGAAGTACTTCTGATCGTTGTAAAAATAAAACGCATTGAAAATGCGGTAATATAAAAGGCCTCGGGAAACGGAATGGATGGGGGAGGGAGGGTTAACCGTAAAAAATTTATTCTAAAATTTTTATAAGCTATATTCACCTTCCAGGTTTATGTTGGGATAAAATTATGCAATAAATGGCCTAAATTAAATCCGGGTATAATTTTATTTCCGTTTAATTTTTTTTTTTTCGGTAACAAATAAAACTGCCTTTGGATATGATAATTTCTTTTTTATACTTATTTAAAACGTGCTTATATTTAAATAAATAAATCTTTGAATAATATACGTTATTGTATGAATAATTGCTTAAATGTTTTCCCTAAAAAATTCTAAATTCTGTTTAAAAAAATGTCCAAAGTGTTGAAACCGCGAAGAACAATTGTTTCTACAATGTTGTGATCACTGTTTTTACTATTTAATAGCTTTTAGAAGTATTTTAACTGTTACACATGCTAAATCATTAAAGAAGTGAGTGTTTTAGTACTTTGACAGCTGTCAGAAAAATGTTAAGACCTGCACCTGTCAAAAAATAACAGTTGTTACAAATTGACAGCTGTTAGATGCATTTTAAATATTGCATTAGTCGAAACACTAAAAACTCAAGTGCTTGTATAGTTTCGCCGCTTCCAGGAAAATTATAAAGGCTGCATGTATTGAAATTGTGTTGTTTTCACAATTTGACAGCTGTCAAAAAATTGTTCGATATATAATCATAACCATCAAACAGTTCTTAAAATCGTGGAAAGTAGTTAGCTGGAAAATTTTACAGCTGTCAGGTGCAATTTGACAGCTGAAATTGTCAAATCTGAAAATATTGTTTTTACAATTTGACGGCTGTCTCAAACATTTTGACGGCTAGAGCTATTAAAACCGCGAAGTATTCCAACTGTTAGATCCGCCAAAACAGTAAGCAGATAAGTGTTGTCACAGTTTGATAGCTTATCGAAAAATTTTAACGCCTATTTTGCGGGAAGATGGATAAGGCATGGGTAGAAGTAGATTAAGTGAGTTGGAGTGGTTAAATTAAGTGGAGATGGACAAACTGGAAATGCATGAATAGAGAAGCGTACAAACAGAAGAAGAAGAGTTAACTAAAATAGAAAATACTGTTTCAGAACTTGACAGTGGGTTGTTATGAAAATTTTGACAGTTCCAATTGTTACATCTACAAAAAATATAAATTAGGAGTGTTTTAACTGTTACATTCATTTTTACAGTTTACCAGCTGTCAGGGGAAATTGTCATGCTTGCAATCGTTGCAAGTAAAAACAACGATTATTTTTTACAATGTGACAGTTGTCAGAAACATTTTGACACATCTCTTATAGACCTATAAATAACCGTCTTATTACTGAGCTTGTTTCTACCTAGTAGAACGCAGGAATAATGTCTAGACCAGAGATTCCCAAACTATTTTGGGCAACAGATCCCTTTTCCAAAATGAACTGATAACTCCGACCCCCATCTCTCTCTATAATCTCTTGAAATAAATTAGGTACTAGATGAGTGTATATGCGTCAAATACAGAGCAAGTCAAAACGTGCCTGAAAGATTTGTACGCTCGAACTCATTATCTTGCACGAACTTGTCCACGTTTACTGACTTGCCATGTTTTTCATCATGTACGGACACAACGGGTCGATTTCGACCACTTCGGGAATCCCTGGTCTAGACAATACCTCCGCATCTATTGCTGTACTTTGTAATCGAAAATTGTAAGTACAGATCGACCAGAATATGGTGGCAGCGATGACGCGTTCTGTGGATATAGGTGGAGCGTATACGATGACATCATTGCTTACGCATGGGGCATTATCCCCTTCTTATATCAGAATCACAGCTGAGTGCTTACGTCATGCTTTTACTCAACCTCTCTGATGACTTAAGCGCAACTGCCACGCGATTCTCGTCGACCTGTACCACCTATGACTTAGATGGAGATTTAGAGAACATTTAGAAACATTAGCAATAGCATCAGTTACACTACACAAATCACAAATCAAACTCACCAAAACGTAGCCAATCTATTTTGATGCCAAAAAATAATGGAACACAGTTGAGTCCACAGTTCTGGATTAACGACGATGTCCGTGACACTTATTATTGAATAGGACTAAGTCTATTATTAAAATAATGGAAGAGCATTGTAGTGATATCTTTTGTTCCTTTCTTAGCTGTTTCATTATTAGAGCAGGAGAAAAAAGTATCCGGACAGTGCGCGAAGGAAGGAGGCTTATTATTACGGGAACTTTATTATCCTAAGTGCATACAAATAATGGAAGACAGTCCATTAGGTATACTAAGTCAATAAAATACTTTTTGAGTTGGCGTCTTCTTACATGCACTATTTTTTTATGGTACGTATACATGGTACCAGCATTTGTTGCTCGTCGTGAATATCGAAGACATTACACCACAGCTGTCGACAGCAGAAAAAAGACAGGCTTCTTCAATAATAATCCAATGTTAAAGCATTTTCTTCCTTCAGACCTTATTTTATATAAAAAAGATGGCGCAAAAGATGGCCAACTAGTTTCGTCATTATCAGCCATTATGAATACCATATTACCACCCTCACTTACTACTAATAAGAACAATACATTAAGCATATTCACACATAACTGTGTTGGGTTATGGCACTAAATTTCGTTGCTACACACACCTGCCTGCATGAAAATGGGCCGATAGAAATTCTATCTGAAGGCCATGCTGTCCTCGGAATACAGCAAACTGACATGTTAGATTCCGAGGTAGTCCTGGGAAAATCTCAGGAAACACCACAGCATCACGTTGAGATGGGGATGACAAGCCACTTTGGGATCATAGATAGCGATAACGAAATAGCTGATATGTTAGCAAGAGATGGCAACGAAAAATTCGTAGGTCCAGAACTGATGTGTAGAAGTCAGCAGCACCAAAAATTTTGTCAGAACTCGCTAAAATGAAATTATCGGCATTTATGAGACACTGTTAAACTTTTGGGATTTGTCTCCATGAGCAGAAACAAGCTGGGATTCCTCAAAGGATTAGATGAATCCAGAGTAAGGAAATTAATTCTCAACCAAATCGCAGACTTTTCTGTTCGGATACAACTAGGTTGAGGGCGCTAAAACAGTATGGGAGCACAATCGACCTTTTGGGAGGTGAACCCATCTATGCCATAACAAAAAGAATCGTCTGATGTCATGTGTGTAATAACTTGGGACATCGGCTGTTTTAAAAGAAACTGAAGAGACTACTTGAAAGCTACACCAGTTTACCTCGTTGTTATTTTCAACAAATCGCTATTATTATTATTATTCGAATTACTGGCCCAGCGCACTCTCCCAGTCTTGATGAGACCAGGGACCATTTACTCTCTGAATGGGGTATTAGGTTTCTTTATTAATTTTTACAATATTTTTACAGATACATGTTCAGTTTGGTTCTGTATTGAGAGGTGTCACATGTTGCCGAGGACCTTCCTAACGATGCTGCATGTTTGTAAGATGACAGACTTCTGCATGCTCTTGTAGATGGCGGTATTAAGTTTCAATTTCTCTATAGCGCGGTGTAGGTTGTGTGGAATTTCACCGGTGGCTCCTATGATGACTGGCACTATATCCATATTATTATTATTATGCTAGTATTTCACAGCAAGCTGGTTTCTTCTGCTTTGGTCCTGTATACGGTTCCGGGGAACAAGTACCAGTCCATGGGGATGAGTCAGTCTGTTTGATGTTAGTTGTTTTCACCCAATACCCTCCGCACGATGTTACAGGTGCTAAGTATCACTGCCTTTTGTATTTGCATGTGTATTTGAGCTTGATAGAGTCTGTAGGGGATCTCGCCTATAGCTCCTATTACTATAGGCACAATCTCAACCTGCTGCTGGTGCCATAGCTTCTTGATCTCGTTCGCCAGGGGTAAGTATTTGGAGATCTTCTCTTCATGTTTTTTGGCTATATTGGGTGGCAGGGGAATTGCGACATCTATGATGTAAGTCTTCTTTTCCAGAATGTCTACGAAGACAATGTCCGGAACATTGGCGGAAATGGTATTATCGGTCGGGACCTCCCAATCCCAGAGGAGCTTATACCGATCATTCACAATCGCTTTTTGAGGTGAGTATCTGTAATACGGCATCTTTTCGACTTCTATACCGTAGATCTCACACAATTTCAGATGAAAGATTTTTGCGACATTATTGTGGCGTTCAGTATATTCCTTCGATGCTAACACTGTGCAGCTCCCTACCAGATGGTCTATAGTTTCTTCCTTCCTACCGCATACTCTGCATTTATCATTGCGCATTTCCGGGTCTCGCAATATATGCTTCCTGTACGCTTTAGTGGCAACTACCTGGTCTTGAATAGCGAATACGAAACCTTCGGTTTCAGCGTACAGATCTCCTCGCGTTAGCCAGGCAAATGTGGCTTTCCGGTCAATTTGTGGGTCCTCCAGTTGTGTCGAATATCTACTATGCAAAGCTTTTTGTTTCCATTGCCGCACAACGCCCGGTACATCCTCTGACTCCCTGAGAAAGCCGGGATTTTCGTGCGTTAACTTGGGGGAGGGGGGAGTAAAGTCATCATTTCGAGCAACCGCCTCATGTTTTGCGCTGGATTCCTTTTTTTCACAAAAATAGGCTGTAAGGTTTGTCACCTGATGCTTGTGTTGGTCAGCCGCCTTCGGGACTCCTCTCCCTTCCTCTACTCTAGGCAGATGGAATCTTCTTTCCACGGCACTCTTCGGGTGATGAGCTCTATGCTTCGTAAAGGCCTTTCTTGTTGTTCTGTCCAGGTCCTGCAGCTCCGTAGCGGTCCATGAGAGGATACCATAAGTATACGTCAGCACAGGCATAGCATAAGTTCTTATCGCCTTTAGTTTGTTTCTGCCATGTAGTTGAGATTTTAGCACTAGGTTAAGTCTTTTTACATACTTTTCGGTTATAGCTTTTTTGCAGAGCTTGTGATCGATGGTTGTAGTCTGCATATATCCGAGGTACTTATAATGATCCTGCTCTTCCATTCCTTGTATATATTCCTCATCATTCATGACGTAATCTTCGCTGTGCTGCCATCGTCCTCCCGTCATCGTGTGGACCTTGCATTTGTCCAAACCGAAGTTCATGTCGATGTCATCACTGAATGTTTTTGCTGTCTTAGTAGTAGATCATCGAGGTGTGGTCTATTATTATTATTATTATTATTAATATTATTATTACTAATCCTTTATAGACACATATTTATCTTTCTTTAATGCATATTTTAAAGGTTTCAGATGTTTTAGTTCAGTGTAATCTATCAGTCACAGTCGTTAATATAAAATCGAGACTAAAACAAGAGCTTTGAGTATATGTACATGTCTCTCGTCATCGCGGATTCCTTAACAATCTCATTATACCCTTGTAGGATGCGACGATGGCGTGGTATATGTAGAGTGGTAAACGCCCATGGTCGCCTACCGTAAAGCAATTTCTAACTTTGGTTCGACCTGAATCGGCTTTTGCCAATACCTCTACCGTACGTACTGTATTGAACATAATACAATCCATTGTATTATGCCTAATATTATATGGAAATCTACGTATACGATTTCAGTATCAAAGATGTATGTATGTACACTATGTGTAGCCATTTGTTGTGTGTAATCTGTTATTGAATCGGTATGAATCAGTCTTTAGGATTACTACAGTTGTATAGGATAATATTGAATTGAGTTGGGTGGAATTCATTCAATGCCCCGACAACATAAATTGTAAACTGATTCTCTAAATTGTATAAACGAGTTAATGGCCGCTGTGAGTGATATGAAGTAGTTAAAGGCTCCCTTAGATCAAAGCGAACTTTATATCGAAATGAATGGTTACAATTTAGTCATTGCAGTTTTAACAAAAGTGGTTTTATTCCATGTGTGTTGGAAGAGATACACACACAAGAGATTGTTTATACTGTGGTGAGAAGGAACAATATGTTGTCGTACTTTGTGCGAGGTGAAAGATCGTGCGCATTACCTGAGTGAGTTTGAGCCAGGAATGATTGCTTCTTAGCACAATCTGGAGAACATTTAATAAAAGATATTTTAGAACAAAAGAAAGCTGTGTTCGTCTACGACATATAAAAAACTATATTGTTTCATGGTAACAAAACAAATGTCACTCATCATTATTCAAATATTCTCAGCGCAAATTCATACAATAATCATACGAATTCAAATGTTATCTTTGCTCCGTGCATAAGAGATTTGTCATACAAAACAGCTCATTTTTCAATACCATCCGCGATATTATTCTTCCGTCGACCAGCTATCAATATTCTCGCGACTATCCGTAGATATTCAAGCACACGAAACCGACCTAGTTTTCTCAATTCTCTCCTGCTCAAACACACGTATTCCCATATTCAGACACATACACACGCACTCATACACATACCGTAGTAATCAATTTAAAATCTCGGGTGCGATAGGGGGATATGTTCTCCTCCCCATCCCTCGAACTCCCCGCCCCCTTTCGCTGTCTCGAACACCCGTCAAGGGTAGAAACGGGACGTGGTGCAATCAGCCGGGTCATAAATCTTTATTCCGATCACATGTCAGCCTTTTAATGCGAAAATTACCGGGTAATTCCGGTAATGAATTGCCATTCTTGAGCCTTATCCTTACGCTTGCCGCTGCCGCCTCCTCCATGCAGATATTTCAAACTAGGATGGGTGGGGGATTGGTGGAGGACGTACATGTTGTGTATGTGTCGCTTTAACTGGTGGTAGTAAGCTGTTAAGTGCCGTATATTCGCAGACATAATTACAGTGTGTATGTGGAAGGAATATCTCTCCCTCATCCCCTAGCGCCGATGGCTTTGATTTAGAGGCGACAATTTCAAGTTAAAACCGGTAATCTCTGAGAGGATTTGAATAAGAGAGGATCGCGGGGGTAAGGAAGTGTAATACGCTAGTGCTATGATAATATCGGTGATGTTAGGGTGAACTTTATTAAATTTCAAAGTCACTTAGATGGTATCTATCGTTAGTCTTCCAAGCTAAATATGATAGATTATTTACTAGAGCTTAACGTGATAGATTACCGAATTAGGTAATCTGTACGTTGTTTGCCTGTTTTAATTTATTTTTACATTTATTTTATTAATTTAACAATTACACTGGCAGGCACCGTTAAAATAACTTACTGTAATTTTTGGCACCCAACGTGGTCAACGTCCGTATAAAAAGGATCGCAGGGTGCGTTTAGTTTCGCTCAGAAAAATTTTATTCATCTGATTAACTCTAATAACTTTAGTTTATTAGTCGGGCCAAACCGTGACCTTCGATTACGTTCCAATAATGTTTTGATTAGGAGATCACACGTTGATGGCATTTTTCTATTTTATCACGATTGCTACTATGCAGCTATCAGCTTTCACATCTCTAAGGCCGAACTGATGTTCCTGGGCTAAGATTGGTTCCATTCTAGCTAGGACTGGTTGATTTTCCAGCTGGTCATTCGATCAGTCATGGATGTTGTCCAGTCCAGGATGTTTATGCGTCTTCAATGCCTAGGGCTCTTCTGGGGCATGGACTGCTACTATGATTAGTTTTAAGTCTTTGCTAAAAATAATCAGTACGAAAGAGCAAAAGCAGATGTCGGTGGGCCTGTTCAGTTCTGTTTGTGTTAATTAATTTGCCAGAATGAATGACCAAAACGTCGATTGGGAGGTAGAGTGTCAAGAAAGGCGCTGGTTACAGAAGTGGTTTCACTCGACATTGCGTAAGAACTTCAAACTAGAAATTTTATTTTAAGCGAAGAAAGCAAATTTTTGGACAACCCACTTATTCGATCTGGTCTTGGTGAAATGTAGCTTACGTCGCAATTGCTTTCTAGATTCATTTATCAGGGGTGAATCAGTCCCCACCTTTCCACTACTTCACTCTCTCACTTATCCTTTTCCATTGTTCCCTGTCCCCAACTTTATCTTTCCACCTCACAATGCCTATTCTTCTCAAGTCCTCTTCCACCTCTTTCAAATACCTGGATCTAGGTTTTCCTCTTCTTCTCCCACTGAGTCATTGCATGCGTCACCGCCTCTGGACCCTGCCTCCATATGTGCCCTAGCCATTTAACTATCTGTTTCTTTATTCTTCTTACTATGTCTTCCCCCTGTAGTTCTTGCATTATTTCATGATTCATTTTCTGCCTGTACTCGTTCTCTCCAAATCATCATGGGCATTATCACTGTTTTGTAAATGTTTAGTTTTGTTCTTTTTGTGAGTATTTTACATTTTAATAATTTCTTGTTCGCGTGGAATGCCCTATTTGTCGCAATTATCCTTTCATCGATCTCTGTTCTCCTTCCTCCACTGCTTGCAAACGTAATAGTACTTAAATTTATCTACTTCCTTGAATTCGTAGTCTCCAATCTTTATTATTCCATGTTCACACTCTTTTCGGTATCTCAATAATTTTGTTTTATTTTTAGTCCTAACTTTTCGCTCTCCTCTGCCAATTCTACTAGTATTTCTTCCATTATTTTTCTTTTCTTTGTTATCAGTACTATATCATCAGGATATGCAATTATTTGGTGTCCACCTGTTCTTATATTTCCTTTTTGCATTCCTCTCGACATGTATTCTAACCCCAAATAAAACAAGGTTGCCGACAAGCAATCTCCTTCCTTACTCCTTTCTTAATTGCAAATTCTTCGGTTTCTCCCTTTTGTGTCAGCATGCTTGCTCTTGATTGATTCATTGTCACACATATCAGTTTTGCTTGTACCCCTAAGTGCTTTAATGCTATCATAAGTTTATCTTTCTTAATCGAGTCGAAAGCTTGCTCAAAATCTATAAATAACATTTCTATGTCCATCTGTTGTTCGTTGGCTTTTTCCATTATTTGCTTTATAATATGTATAGCAT
Organism: Holotrichia oblita; assembly: GCA_023690525.1. NCBI lineage: Eukaryota > Metazoa > Arthropoda > Insecta > Coleoptera > Scarabaeidae > Holotrichia > Holotrichia oblita. Next base: position 101,847,922 of record CM043020.1, read on the forward strand.
CTATTGTCGATGTCCCTTTGGTAAATCCACATTGGAACTTTCCCATTATATATGTTGTCCTATTTGCCAATTGTCTTTGGACTAGTGTTGACATTATTTTATATCCAGCGGCTGTGCCATTACATTATCAAAAATTAAACAAAAACTTTCGTCCACAATAACGACTCTGTTAATAAAAAAACATGTGAAACAGTTTCTGGAATACGACGGACGAATTTAAATTAAAAGAAAGAAAACTTGTCATCCCCCTTCGTCCCATTTATTCCTACTACTAACTAAAAAAAATTAAATAGTAACCTTTTACTTGTAATACATCAGTCGAAAGCTAATAACAAGTTTTAGCCTGCACATAACAATTGAAAACCTATTTAAAAACAAAATTTTCCGTTTATTTTGAATTAAATATTTTTAATTAATATGGTTAACATTTGATTAATTCAGTCAATGCTCAAAATGGTTTCCATTGGGGAGGGAATTTTCTTATTTGCCATTCAGGTTCCGCTTCCCCCCCTTTATAAGCTAGAAACGGTTTTAGGCATTTTTTGATATAATTTCTTGTCACCCTCGTATAAAAGGCTCACACATCAAAGTTTTAGATTTTATATTGCAGGCATCATTTAAGAAGTGATTTTTCAAAAGTCCAGCTTTAACCAGGCGAAATGGGGTGGCAAGGGGGTGCTTGTATGGGAAATAATATTTTTATGGTCGAATTTACTTTAAACTTGTTGTTAAGGGTCTTTGCCACAATTAGATAAACGCATGTTTTGGAGTTTTTTTTTAAATTCAACTCTCAAGGAGCTGAAATATTAATATGACCTTGAAATATGTGTTGCATTGAAAATGAAAAAATGATTTATACTTTTTACTGTCACTGTATAACTACAGACACACAGAGGGGGTGGGAAGATGTAAATGAAACCATTAATGAACTCTGAATGAAACACGTTCGTCAACATACATGTATTGGTTGGAATCTGGATCCTAAACGGAAAGTCAGCTCTCTGATGAATTATTAATAATTGCCGGTTTTTTTCTTATAGCTGCTATTGCATTTATTATGCAGTTTAGTAATGCATCTCTAGAGCCTACTTTAGTTGCGTGTACTGAAGATTTAAACCACCCCTTTTCCCCTCCACCCTTTCCTTCCCCCAAAAAACAATGATCTAGCTGGTTAATTATGGAAAGGGTTGGGCAAAAAAATTTGTTAGTTGTAGACTGTGTGGTACGGGAGAATTCGTTTGTTGGTTCATACTCTTGTATCACACACTGATGAGAACAAATAAGTTCGAAACACGTGTCTGTGTGTCAGGATTGAACTTCAAACGTTCCCTTTATGCACTTTGTGTACGACGTGCGGTTATTGTCAAATCATGTGCTTTGAATTAGGTTTACCTTTTTCATTGCAATATGCTGACAGAGAAATCAGTTTCAAGTCAAAATTAATTCCACTGTGTATGCGCATATGGTTGCGAAGGGGTGAGAGAGCATCCTATGATGGTACAAGAGAAGGGGGTGGAATTGTTGTTAGTCAATCTGGTAAAACAAAAGAAGTTGCTAATTCGGGCATGCAAAAATAAAGTGGTTATCGATGGCATAGCTAAAGTAGTCTTGCTTAGGTGTGTGGTAAATAAAAAAATTACACATAAAAATTGTCTCAAAAGATGTTTAAATGTTCACCATTCAAATTTTGCATCTTCCTGATACGAAATTTTATAAACCAGATTGATTCTCATTCAGAATTCCTCTTCAACGCATAAAATTTGCAACCCACAATAGGTAGAATTCATCCGGTTTATATTACAGCCCCTGTTAAGAGGAAAACCATCCCTCAAAGCATAAACTTATCTATACAAAGATGAATATGAAAGATTTAGATCCACGTAGTTCAAACGGAGTAAGTCTTCTTTTACCTTACCTTGATACTCGCAGCGTTCCCATCTGATTTTCTTATCAGACGGTTCTTTTTCGTGTGCTTGCCGAGCAAAAGGAAAAAAAAAAGATTCTTATAGGAGGAAGTTGGCGATACCCGTGGATTAGGATTACTGTGCGTGTGCTGATAATAACATGGATTTTCCTTGGTAGTAGGCTTTCAAAGGAAAAACAGGTTTAAAAAACAAATTCTATATATGTATATACATTTATTATACAGGGTTTCCACGGTCGAGTGGGACATAGGGAAAATACATGTAAAATCGGTTTTCGGTGAATATTATCTCCCTAATACTACTTCATTCAAATTTAAGTGCCGAATATTATAACTGGGTTAACAATGAACATTTCCACAATCATAGTACAAAGAAAGTCATTTTAATAAAGCCAAAAAAATTATTATTTTTAAACCTATTGTACGTGAATTCCTAATAAGGCTTTTAACACGTTAGTTAGTGCAAGTGGCCGTGGCGCAGACGTTCACGCGACGCCTTAATAACTTAAGGCACAGATTGTTTGGGGTTCGAATCCGAGAAATGAATTTTATTTTTTATTTTTTTAAATCTTGATTAAGTTTTGTTGTTTATTTTGACAAATGATTCGTCCTTAGTAACAATTAAAAATCGAATAATAGCACGTGATCATTTTTGTTATTGTAAAAATTATTAATTATTTACCTTAATCCTCAAAAAATTGATTTTATAGTCTTCAAAATCTCTGATTTTTGTAGTGTTATTGAATTTGTAGCATTATTGTTGGAGATAAAAAATAATAAAAAAAACTAATCTGCCGGGATTCGAACCCTAAACAATCCGTGCATTTGCGTTATTAAGTCGTCGCGCGAACCATTGCGCCATGGACGCTTGCACTAACTCACGTATTAAAAATCTTATTAGGAATTCACGTACAATAGATTTAAAAATAATTTTTTGGCTTTATTAAAATGACTTTCTTTGTACTATGATTGTGGAGATGTTCATTGTTAACCCAGTTATAATATGCGGCACTTAATTTTGAATGAAGTAGTATTAGGGAGATAATATACACCGAAAACCGATTTTATATGTATTCTCCCTATGTCCCACTTGGCCGTGGAAACCCTGTATACTATTTAAGTATTGCGGTGAAAAATTTATCAAATCAATTAATAAAAAACATATATTCTCAAAATTTTATCGTTTTCGATTACAACTTCTCCTATCATTATACACGCCTACAAACACACGGAGTCCTATATACAGAAGAAAAAAAAAACAGACCAGCGAAAGCTAACCGAACATGTAATATCACTCGGGAGCCTGAATGGGAACGATACAAATTAGATTTTTTGCACTGCTCCTTACTCCTAGGGAATCCGATATATATTCCAAATGGGATGTTCTGCGCTAACGACTCTACCTCAGCTACCACACAAGACCGTATCGTTGCATGCAACGATATATAGGTTGAAAACAACATCTCCCATCTAGAAGGTTGGGAAGGAATACGTCGATGCGGTCTCGCTTCGACAGCAGTGTTTTTCCGCTTGTAACTACTGTATCGGGAATAAAATCGTTTGTTCCAGTTTTCCCTATCCCTATCCGAGACTGATTCGATGTAAATATGTACAGTTTCGTAGGTCCTTTGCGTCTATGTTTTTGTCGTTATTTTAGAATTAAATCCTCATCTGATCTGAGAGATGTTGGGCTTAAAGAAACGGGTAGCGAAAATGATAAGTAAACGGGAGATTGAGTGCCACGATTCCTCTTATTTGAAAAATAAATATTTGTAAAGAAAAAGTTAGAATTCATCAACAGCTACCAGAAAATGAGCAAGTACCAGAACATAAGCCATTACCGAGAAATGAGCAACCATCGGAAGATATTCTTCTTTGAGAGATTGAAGCTGGTGAGGCTTTCAATTCTCAATCTCTGCTCATCAAGAAAGAGATCAGAAGAAAAACTGAATATTGTTTATAGAATCAAGGATGCAAGCAACGAACTTGTTATGGGTATACGAGCCTCTTCTCATGTCAGTTGGCCCACTGTCTGATATCTCCATCACTATGCATGCTTTTATCGATACCCAAATGAATTAACATGATATTTTTTATAATGTTCAATAAAAATATGAACTTTTTTATTCTTTTTTGAAGTCTTTAGCAGTAAGATTACAAATGTTTCAAATTTTGCCGTTTTTCTCGCCTATCAAGTTGCTCTTATTTTGATGTGAGTAGGTGGCTTTGAAAAAATGACACCAAAACTACTGTTAGTTAGTGTCAAACGCATTTTATACATTTGGTGGCTATTTTTGATATTTGTTTAATTTAAAATGGGCAGAGGAAAAGATAACTGAAGGTGATAGACGAGCATTGAGAAGAATTATTGAAAAAAACCGTCGTGAGTTGAGTGTTATGTGGAGTGAAGCTGTTGGAAGACGAATTTCCAGTGCCAGCTGTCACAGAGAGGGATGCAGTAGAGTGGAGTGATAAGTCCAGATTCGAAGTTTGTCTTGGACACAGCAGAAGTGGTCTTATCCGCACAAAACACGAAGGTTTCATCCCGACTGTTTTAAAAGAAGAGTAAAATTTCTTGCATCAGTCATGGTCTGGGGCAGTATGTCATCTAAAAGTGTAGGAAAACTTCACCTTATTGACGGAATAGTGCATGGACACAGACAAATATTGAACCTCTTTTACCGATTATGGAAAATCACTTGACATCAGGGCAAGATTTTCTCTTCGAACAAGACATGAAATGAATGGAAGACTACAGGATACCACTTTTTGGGATGGATTTAAAGCAATCCTGATTTGTCTCCAATTGAAACTTTGTGGCGTGAGATGAAGAAGACCCATAAGAAACATGGGATTCTTTTATACCGGAGTTTTGCCAAAGCTTAGTCCACACAATGCCACAAAGACTTTCAGATGTTGTAACAAGAAAAGGTAATGTTACCCAGTGGTAATGTGTAATATTGTTTTAGTCTTATTTTGTATCATGTTTTGTTTGTTTTAATTAGTTTAGTCATATATTTTCTTTGTTATCGCAATTCTAAAACTTTAGATTGAATTTTTGAAAAATCTAACGTTGGGCGATCTGACATGAGAAGGGACTCCTATAGGGTCGGTTTTCCTTGATATTGCTCGAACATTTTGATACTGCTTGGCACAAAGGTCTCATCCAAAAATGATATCTTTCTGCTTGAACTTCAACATCGGCAATCTGGTTTCCTAACTGAGATAGAGATCGTTCTCAGATGAGCAGGAGGGGAAATGTCTTCTATCAGATCTGCTTTTGACACGATATTGGAGTGGTTATCCAGTGACTGGGTGTCAACCAGCCAAAAGATTAAGACAACATTACCCCGGAAAATTTTATGCCCCCCGGGCTCCCTCGCACAGAGATCTTGAAATGCCCTTGGATTTGCATGCCATATTGTGCCAACATGTGAACAAGATAAGAAGAAGTAGATATAATTTCATTTTTTTTCTAATTTGTCTTCTCATATTTTTGCTGGTAGGTATTTTAATTTTCATCGTTTATCACAAAACACGAAACAATTAACAAATTCAACAGCTAAACTCTTAATTAATTAAACGCGTCAGCTTTGTGGTAAGTGCTTGGTATTTTTTGGGTGAAATATGCTCTCTCTTTGTTACTTATTGTTACAACTGCAACTTATGTTACTCCTTATCTTCCTTACAATGGATTTCTGGTAGGTTTAGGCCCAATTGTACAAACCTAAGTTCAATTGGAGTTCAACTAAACTGAACTTGAGTTTAACTTTTTGGTCTGTTGTGCAAATGCTGTTTAGATTGAGTTTAGCTAAGCTGTACAGACGAACCTTTTCATCCTGTTAATAGAAAGCGATGCATATTCGGACATGCGCGTTTGAAACATCAACGGCATCAACTGTCACTTTTGTTTGTGTTTTGGTTTGCCGTCTACATATTGAGATCGAAGCTGTTCAATGTATTTGATAAAACGCTCATATATATACATCACATAACATTATTATCTTGTTCTGTAATGTGATCATGTACTTTATCGTAGAAAACACAAAAATTGCTGAACAACATGGCATCACAAGTCGGGTTTCCCAGTGGGCTGAAGCCAAAAGCCAATTATAAGTTTCAAAAAATAAATTTTTGGAGAAAGATCACGAGCTCAAGTTACAGTTTATGAGAGAAAAGCATGAACTGGAACTTGATCTTATGAAGAAAAAAACAGCACATGAAATGAAATTAATGGAAGAAGAGAGAATAAAACGAACTTCATTTTTAGAAAATCGAAATCTTCGTATAAAATCCAAATCATTCAATTTTTCATTTATAAGATCTACCAGTTCTAACATCTCTTCATCATCTGAATCCATAAATCTTTAAGTTATCATCGATAGTATCATATCACAACACAAAAGTGAGGTTACGTGTACTTGAACTGAAGCTTAAGCCGTTAAATTCAGTTCAAGTTAAACCAGAGTTGAACTTCCGCACAGGACTAAACTCGCATTGTACAACTCAAGTAAAACTTGAACTTAGGTTTTTTTTCCCTGGTTTTTTTACGCTGAACTCAGGCCTACACTCGCAATGTACAATCGGCCCTTAGAGTTAACAGTTTAATTACTGTAAATTTAAGATGATTAGTTCCTGGCGCCTACACTAAACTTTCATCTGTTGAGCTGGTTTTCTTAAAATACAGTTTATATCAATAATCAAGCTTTTTTGATTTTAAATACGTACGAGGGTTGTTTAACGGGAGAGTGATTTTTCAGAAGTTGGCACAATTGTCGCAATGATGACTATATTGCTAACTTCAGTTATCTTTTAAACGCCTACTGTCAAAATTTCACGCAGATCTGTCAGTTAGTTTACATTTGACAGCGAAGAAAAGTTACATAAGTGTGATGGTGAATCTGCTCTTTCGCATTGGATGATTGTCCCAGTGGTTTGCTGCCTTCAAAAGTGATGGTCATATGACCACGGATGATGCTAAACGTCCTGCACCTTCAGAAACTGTAATCACTGAAGAAATGATAGCTAAAGTCCGTGCTATTGTAAAAAAACGACCTCCGGGAGAAAGTGCGCCAACATTTACATTTAAAAAAGTTAACCACAAGGTAGGTGCCGCGTTTGGTAATTGCAGAGCAAATGTACACTCGTATATCAATTTCCAGTGGCTCCAACAGCCAACAAGGTTTATTGACTACTTAGAGAAGGGAAGCACAATATCTAGCTAATATTATACTAATTTACTGACGCATTTCGACACAGAACTAAAGAAAAAACGGTTTCGAAAGCCGCTGGATAAAGTGTGTGGAACTGCAAGAGAACTATGTTGAAAAATAAAATATATTTCCACCCCTAAACAACTCTTTCATTGTAAAGTCATTCTCCCGTTAAACAACCCGCGTATTAAGTCAGGCAGATTTCCTGTACAAGCGTAGTAGTGTGAGGTCGATAAATGTTGTTGAAAAAAATTAAAACGTGAATTTAAAGACCATCGTTTAAAATTGCGAATAATGGATTATCATAACATTCAACAGCTTTTTTATCGATGAGAGAATGATTTATCAAAGCACAGCTCGATGGCTAGCGTAAACGAGACCCGCAGAATGCATTTATACAATAGTCCTCTATTGAACAGTAATGAAATGAATACGACAAATTCATCCGATAAATAGATACGGTCGTACAAATGAATTATTATTTTGTATCCGATGAAAATTACCTAACATTTACGAGCAAAAATGAAACCTGTTATAAGCGTTAGTAAAGTTTTATTTTTTTTTGGTTAGGTTTGGCGTAAGTTAAGCACCAAAATTGAAAACCACTGTACAATATTAATACTCCTATAACTTTTTAATCTGAAACGTTATCTCGACAAACTAGTACAATTCAACACTCTAGAGTATTATCGTACTCTATGTACATGCATGTTATGTTTGTAGATATTGATTGGAACCAACAAACACTGCAACGACAGCAAAATAACAAAATAAAACCTCCGAATCTGGTAATATTGTCGAATTGTGTGTGTTTGTAGTCTCTAGATAATGCATTCGTAAAGCCGAAAAGCTCACGTCTGATCAGTTTTAGTTAGAATTCGATATCACGGTACATGCGGCATGCACACAGGATATTTGCCAACTTGTATGCACAAATATTCGAGTGAAGGATTAGCGAAGCATTAATGCAGTGTGTTGATACATTGTTTGAGCGAATGCAACGGAAGGTAATACTGCAATATCTATCGATAAACAAAGGTTGCGCCAGGCTTGTAGTTTTTTTTTTAATTTTAATAAACATAATTTGCTGGAGAGTTTCCAAAGAGGAGGATCGGATATGCTGTAGCTCTCATTTTTTTAAAATAAACGTCAACGTAAAACGTCAAAATGTCATCTTAAATTGGTTTGGTGACCGCGCTGGTTAAGCGGCTGACAGGACGATAGGAGCCGGGTTTCAATCCTCTGGTAGGACGGTGACTTTTTTTCAGAGGGTTGAAATCTAGATCGACTTACCATTCGCTGATGGGAGTTTGGGAGCAAAAAAATTAAAATATGCATTATTTTATTTTTGACAGCTGTCATATCAATGGATCAATTTCTTATCGTCTCACTATTGTAATGTTTGTGTTGTGTCAGTTATTTTTTGTAAAAGTTTGTTGTATAAAGACGTACATATTGAGATGCTCAAAAAGTTTTACCTAATTTAATTCTCATATCTAGAAATGCAATACGTATTGAATTAATAAATAGCAAATCCGTCTTCCAATTTCCTATTCGACGTCGATATGGAGAATTTTATAAAATATCCTTAAGAGCTATATCCACAACTAACATGCATATCTAAGTAACGAGTCAAGTATGAAAACCTAGACGTTATTAAATTTTTACAGTCGAAATTTTGATCTGTAAGTATTGCCTGTACAAATCCGCTTACGCGGAAGTCTAAAAGAGGAATGCTTTCATTTTCCTGTATAGGAGAGTTTCAGACTACCGTCTGAAACGGAGTAAGTGTGCTTACCTCGTATAACAGGAACGTGAAATAATCTCGCAGAACAAAATTGAACTTAATGATATTTTGATGGCAATATAACAAACAGAAATACAGCTTACAGTATGTTTCAACGCTGAAAAGACTTTAAATCTATATTTTATTGCATATCCGGGAAAGCTGAGTTGGGGAAAACGAACGACATAGCAGATTCGATGCGATTATTCATCGCGTCTACTACATCTTCAAAGGACGAAAAAGAAAGCATGTTCGGGAAAATCGGTTTTTACAAGTTTTGTATATAGCAAATACCGTCGCGTGAGATTTATACGGAAAATCTCAGCTCTAAATTATTATTAAAAATTGTTAAAGCTGTTTTCAATAAAATAGAATTGGAGATTTTTTCATGGAAGCAGTTTATTTATAATTCGGGATCAGGTGCTCCAATGAATTCTACTACACCCAGTGGATTCATATCAGAAGAACTGTTGTAAAATTCTGAGATAGATACAAATAGTGTAATTTTGGCCTTTTCTTTAAGTGTCATCAAATATCTTGTTCAATGTCAATAACTTAAATACATATTTTCTTGTTGTTTTAGCTGGATTAACTGTTAAAACATCTCTGATTCTTAAACAAAAACAATAACAATCAGTCACTGACTTTCTGACAGCTGTCACAAAGGTACCGCTGTCAATTGTTATTTTCGCCGGTTTTGACAATTCTATCAAAATATTTCTGAAAGCTATCTAATATAAAAAACAGTAACATTTCTCTGATTTAATAATTTCTATTATAAAAATGCATCTTTTAAAGGTATCACCAGCAAAACAAAAATATATTCTGTGATTTTGAAAATCGTATCAAAATATCTCTGACAGCTGTCAAATTATAAAAGTAAGTGTCTTCCTGATGTAATAAATATAATTGTAAAAATATATTCTTCATTATCAGCAAAAAAACCCGTTATTTTCTTTGATTTCGAAAGTTTAACTATTAAAATATTTATGACAGCTGTCAAATTATAAAACCAGTAACATTTCTCTGATTTAATTATTATCGTAAAAATGCATCTTCTAAAAGTATCACCCGCAAAACAAAAATATATTCTGTGATTTTGAAAATTGTATCAAAATATTTATGACAGCTGTCAAATGATAAAAGTAAGTGTCTTTCTGATTTAATAAATGTGATTGTAAAAATATATTCTTCGTTACCAGCAAGAAACCGTTATTTCCTTTGATTTCGAAGGTTTAACTATTAAAATATTTATGACAGCTGTCAAATTATAAAAACAGTAACATCTCTCTGATTTAATTATTATCGTAAAAATGCATCTTCTAAAAGTATCACCCGCAAAACAAAAATATATTCTGTGATTTTGAAAATTGTATCAAAATATTTATGACAGCTGTCAAATTATAAAAGTAGTGTCGTTCTGATTTAATAAATATAATTGTAAAAATGTATTCTTTATTACCAGCAAAAAACCGTTATTTCCTTTGATTTCGAAAGTTTAACTATTAAAATATTTATGACAGCTGTCAAATTATAAAAGTAAGTGTCTTCCTGATTTATTAATTATAATTTTAGAAATATAATCTTCATTACCAGCAAGAAACCGTTATTGCCTTTGGTTTCGAAAGTTTAAATAGTAAAATATTTCTGACAGCTGTCAAATTGTAAAAGCAATAACTTTTCTCTGATTTAATAATTATTATCGTAAAAATTCACCTTTTAAACGTATCACCAGCAAAACAAAAATATATTCTCTGACTCCGAAAGTTTAACTATTAAAATATTTTTGACAGCTGTCAAATTATAAAAGTAAGTGTCTTCCTGATTTAATACATATAATTGTAAAAATATACTCTTCATTACCAGCAAAAAACCGTTATTGCCTTTGGTTTCGAAAGCTTAAATATTAAAATATTTCTGAGAGCTGTCAAATTATAAAAACAATAACGTTCCTCTGATTTAATAATTATTATCGTAAAAGTGCATCTTTTAAACGTAGCACCAGCAAAACAAAAACATATTCTCTGATTTTGAAAATCGTATCAAAATATTTCTGACAGCTGTCAAATTATAAAAACAATAACGTTCCTCTGATTTAATAATTATTATCGTAAAAGTGCATCTTTTAAACGTATCACCAGCAAATCAAAAATTTATTCTCTGATTTTCAAAATTGTATTAAAATATTTCTGACAGCTGTCACATTATAAAAGCAAGTGTCTTCCTGACTTAATAAATATAATTGTAAAAGTGCATCTTTTAAAGGTATCACCAGCAAATCAAAAATTTATTCTCTGATTTTCAAAATTGTATTAAAATATTTCTGACAGCTGTCAAATTGTAAAAGCAATAACTTTTCTCTGATTTAATAATTATTATCGTAAAAGTGCTTCTTTTAAAGGTATCACCAGCAAATCAAAAATTTATTCTCTGATTTTCAAAATTGTATTAAAATATTTCTGACAGCTGTCACATTATAAAAGCAAGTGTCTTCCTCACTTAATAAATATAATTGTAAAAGTGCATTTTTTAAAGGTATCACCAGCAAAACAAAAATTTATTCTCTGTTTTCAAAATTGTATTAAAATATTTTTGACAGCTGTCAAATTAGTTAGTTTAGTCTTTGTTAGGTCGGAAACTTGTTAGGCCATCCTCGTATTATCTATAATATACATTTATTGACTTATCAGGTGTCCTATATGTATTTAATGCCAGATCTAAATCCGCGAAAGGTATTTTATGAGAAAGATTACACAGCAACGACATATTTTAAAAGTAAGTTTACGATTGTGATAGTATTCTAGCGTAATACGGTTGATAAAATTTATAACTACGAACACCGCACGGTCAATGCGGTAATACGTTAAGAGCCCCAGCACTATTTTAATGGCCTCCGTCCGTTGCTACCTAGACATTCAGTTAGATTAACACTGTAATACCCCGCTATATAACTTTTATCAAACCTTTTGGCCGTGTTTACAGCTCCGTGAATTTTTATTCCGACAACGGATGGTTTAAATATGCGTTTTCATAAATATTAAATCGTCCAGTTCACGAACAGCTAATTTAAAACAGGCTCGTTGTATATCTTGTAGTTTTATAATTTTTTATATCTTAAAAATAAAATGCCAGACGAAAATAATAATAAAAAAATCTTTCTTTTCATATACTCGACGAATTTAATTTTTAATAGCTCTTTACATTTTTCCCCGCCTTCGTTTTCATCTCAACGCATTTTCCATCTCTTATCAACGTATTGGGAAGAATGGATGTTCTAATTTAAAAGGGTCTGTTTGTTCGGTTATTCCTTTTCCACCGTTTCTTTAGCTAACGTTAGTTTATTAAAAAAATATCTTTGAAAATTACTCTCAATATATCATGATGTAAAATTTGTGGCGCAGTCAGTAGGAATAGAGACAATAGTTTTGATCGTAATCGTACGAACGAAATCGATCGCTTTTATTTATTCATCCTATTTCTACAATGGGCACTTACCACAACGTTATTCAGTATAAAATTTATAGTAGCTGCTGGCCTCGATGGTGCCGTAGAGCAATTCGCCTTCAATATATCTCCCGGATCGTAAAAACTCTGCTCCGTGACCAATACCGGCGAACTTTCCGGCTTAACTTTAGAGAAGAAAGATAAACAAAACTATAGGTAAATCAAATAGAACTTAAGTTATCCGATATCTCTTACCTACGACTATCATATGATTATTGGCTGCTATTGTTAAAAATGGACCTTCCGTGGTGACTTCGCAACTGAAATTGCCAGAAAGATGGAATTCGACGTTCATTAAAACGACTCTGTGCTCGTTCGATTCGTGAAGCTGAAATAGAATAGAAACATTTTACAGTTAGTTTTCCCGTTGAATAATATCTAATTTAAACGAAATTAACTTACGTCAACGTAAATGGGAATATTGTCTTTAAACGGTAGTATTTTCGTGCTAGGATGCTCGCTCGGCGTGTACCTGTAGAACTCCCTGTTGCCTCTGTACCATTTCACCGTGTATAATTGAGCGTCTTCTAAGTCGTACGAACAGCTTAATGTTGAATTTCCGCCGCGTTGAACGACTTGAGGTTCTATATTGAGTATTACATCTTTTAGCGAAGCGGATTCTGAAATTAAAAGTAAAATTTTGAATTGGATTTTATCTTTATTGATCATATATTCGTAAGATAGAGATATAATATTTAGGTTAGTCTAAAGCTAAACTCCTGGACTCTATGACCTATTGCTCCCTATCCAGTCTAAGAGCTTTAATAAACTGCATCAGCTTTTAGAGAAGGTGTTTCTTCTTCGTCTATGACGTCTTTGCCGAGATAGTTGACTCGGGTTTCCAAGATGTCAAGTGTTCCGGATTTTCATCCTCAACCTCGCAGAACCTGTAGTCGCTATTCTGCTTTAGACCTATCCTTGTCAAGTGTTCACCAAGGTGACAATGCCCTGGAAGAAAACCCGTCTATTTCTGCTTAGTTCTAGCAAAGTTTTTGTGTGCTTGTTGTAGCTTCCAAGGAAAATCTTGGAGTGTCTCAGAGCAGGAAGATTCTCTCAAAGGGATGCTCTGAGGCTCTCTTCTTTGTCTTTAAGTTCTTTTTTGTAGGTGCTCAGCCCTACATCACAGAACGATTCCGGTCACACGGCTACCACTACCGTTACTTCTTAGTATTACCGTTACTGTAGCTGATTAAACCCACCAGTGATGCCAGATCGTGTCAAACTGAATTCGTTAGCGTTGTCGAAAAAAAAAATCGTGAGAAATCGTAAGTAAGACAAGGCCGTAGCTGTACTGTATCCTTTTCGAAATCCAGACTGAGGACATGGTAAAATATCATGTTTAAGGTAGGATACTTATAGGTCTAAGATCAGAGAAAGAAGAAGGTTTAGCTATTTTAGGAAGTGGAGTGACACTCTAGTAAGCAAACATCTATATTTTGTTATATGTGGTTTGCACAGACACCTAATCTACGCCTGTGGCTCGAGTCTTCAGCGAAATAATAATATTTTCCACCCGCATCTCTGAAACGAACTGAAATTGGAAGGAGGAAGCATTTTTAAATTTATTAGAGTTATAGAATCTGAGTAAATAATCAGCTGGAGTCAGGTTCAGCCAGGAGAAGTGAATTTTGTTGTTTATTTAGTACACCACAAACATTTAGTGCTTTCCAGAGATTTCCTCGATTGTACCTGTACTTATGCTTAACAAATTCCAAATACGATCTTATTTCATCATTTACAGCGCGGTTAGTAAAGTTTTTAAGAGCTTTGTATTCCTGTAAATGTCCAAGGCTTTGTGTACGTTTAAAAAGCTCTAGAGCTTTACCAAGCTTAGACATCACCAAGTAGGTAAACAAAGTCACTTCTACTGCAGTCACTCGACGTGGACACGCTGTATAAGCTGTATTTTGACAGCTAAAACCTGTCAAACTGTCATAATTATGACAATTTTGTGATTTTACACAGGTTTTAGCTGTCAAAATACAGCTTATACAGCGTGTCCACGTCGAGTGACTGCAGTAGAAGTGACTTTGTTTACCTACTTCAGTATTTTTATTTACATTAGACGTCAGTACAGTCAGTAGACGGAATTGCGAACGCTCAGCTTTTATACTTTCCCTACCATTCGGGGAAATACCTATTTCTTGAAAGAACATTGAAATTACTCTTTCCAGGAAGATGAATATTTCCTCGACTGTGTTTTTGGACTAGCTAAACTTACCGTATAGTCTACGTAAGGACAAGAATCAGAAAGCTTCTAACTTTCTTTGTGTTAACCATAGATGGCAGCAGATATTTGATGTCGCCAATGTAGAAAATGATAAAAAATCACAGTCTGAACTAGGTTTAAATCATATTTTTAAATTTTCATAATATTTTTATTATATTTTTTAAAATAAAATTGTGAGATAAATAGCTCTTGTCACGAGATCGTGAGACTGGCAACAAAATCGCTGAAATCCACCTGCAGATCAAACAGGACACCTTTATTCTTACTTGTTGGAATGGCACATCTGTCAAAGGACCTAATATGATAAACCGCAAGGGATAGAAGATTGAATTAAATACGAAGGTTTAAGATAGAAAACCACCCTCCCAAAGAAAGACGAGGAGGTGATCGCGTGAGTGATGTAAAAGTGAGATAAAAAACTTTATAGAAATACTCAATTGTGTAGAGCCCCACAACTGCAGAACAAAAACAACTGTGAGTCTGTATTTACAATTATTGCTCAAAGATGTATGAAAACTTATGCGTAACGATGAGTTGTTTTCGTAAGCTTTTGACTAAATATCAACAATTATTAAAAGTTCAGAGTTTTTTTTTACGCTACCACAAAGTGAAGAATTGCACGCAGAAAATTTTTCATTTGATAGTCAAAAAATTTGGCCACGCATGAAAATAGAATCTTAATTTGATTCGAACTATAAACCGACTATTTCCAGAACTTGAAACATTGATGAAGAAAGTTGGTCAAAATAAAAGGAAAGGCGGATGCTTTTCCAGAAGTTTTTCTACTACTGGCAAAGGTATCTACCATGAAATGAGGACGAAACGCTTGTGGAGTGGTGTTTTGGGCGTTCATAAAAAAACCATCTTTATATGGCATTGTTCTCGATAAATAGTCGTTAATAAGTTTTTGGTGTTTAGTGGGTTGGAGTGTTCAGTGTTTTACTTCTGCACCAAGAGATCCAGTGAAGAACTGAACAATCTTGGTTGCGTGAAGTTATCCACACTTTTCCAGCCACACTCTATCGTAACGAAAGTTCGAATGAAGTAGTAATTCCAATATAACATATACGACCGTGATTTTCTTATGAATTTTACAATAAATGTTCTACAATCTACAATACATTAACCGAATTCTCTCCGGTGGAAGCTATGTTATATAACAACGAAATTTAATTGGCTCGTCGTTTGTGGCCTTCAGAATAAAGAAAATTGGAAAAACCGCGGATGGGATAATTAAAACGTCGTGATGCTTTTATTAATTCCAGCGCATCGACACCGACCATGGGTCATATTTTGGCGTAATGGTCTCGTACCATACCAACCATCGAATTCATTTGGCTGGCCGTTTACGACCTTCAAAAGGAATAAAAATCGAAAAACCGTGGATGGGATAATTAAAACGTAGTGATGCTCTTCTTAATTCGAGTGCCTCGACACCGACCATAGGTCATATTTTGGCATGATGGTCTCGTGCCATACCAACCATCAAATTCATTTGGCTGGCCGTTTACGACCTTCAAAAGTAATAAAAATCGAAAAACCGTGGATGGGATAATTAAAACGTCGTGATGCTCTTATTAGTACGTGTGCCTCGACACCGACCATAGGTCATATGTTGGCATGATGGTCTCATACCATACCAATCATCAAATTCATTTGGCTGGCCGTTTACGACCTTCAAAAGTAATAAAAATCGAAAAACCGTGGATGGGATAATTAAAACGTCGTGATGCTCTTATTAATACGTGTGCCTCGACACCGACCATAGGTCATATTTTGGCATAACGGTCTCGTACTATACCAACCATCGAATTCATTTGGCTGGCCGTTTACGACCTTCAAAAGTAATAAAAACCGGCCAGCCAAATGAATTTAATGGTTGGTATGGTACGAGACCATCATGCCAAAATATGACCTATGGTCGGTGTCGAGGCGCTGGAATTAATAAAAGCATCACGACGTTTTAATTATCCCATCCGCGGTTTTTCGATTTTTCTTTATTCTGAAGGCCACAAACGACGAGCCAATTAAATTTCGTTGTTAGATATATAAAATAGCTTCCACCAGAGAGGATTCAGTTAATATATTGTGGATTGTAGAACATTTATTGTAAAATTCATAAGAAAACCACGATCGTATATTTATGTTATATTGGAATTACTACTTCATTCGAACTTTCGTTACGATAGAAGGGTGGCTGGAAAAGTGTGGATAACTTCACGCAATCAACAATCCTTTATCGAATTTTGCATAAAGTTCTTCACTTCCAGACCCTTCCAAAATTTAGTTGACGCAAGAATTGATTTTGGGATGAAAATAACTACAAACTATTCACGAGTTAACCATGTATCCCTGAAAAGCGAGAGTTTGGTGAGATTTTCTTATTCCAAATGTTGAAATGTCAAGAGGGATATGCAAAAAAGCCATGAAAATTTCTTTTTTCTCAGCAAAATCTTTTGTGTATGAAAGGCAAATCAACGGAGACAAATCCTCGATTAAAAAACTGCTACTTATACGTTTTTGGAAGAGTTGGCACCTAAATTCGCAGTGGATAATGTTAATAATGATTTGGTTGGAGTTGAGGAGCCTGATGTTACGGCTAAGGATGAGAAACGATGCATTATTATGTTATGTTCTTGATTTAGTTTAGTTTATTGTGTTCCATTTAATAAATACAGTGTAATCTTTAATAAGAACTGTCAAGAAAATTGCTATGATTGTCCTATTTTCCCTGATTGAATAAGAAACCTTGCACTGAAGCCGGTTCTGTATACATATTACTCTCCTTAACAATATGATATTAATTGCATCAGAACCATTCAAGCAGGAAATCCATTTGTTTCCGTTCACTTAACGCAAGTGGCGATCCTTATCTAAACAGCACGTCATTCAATACTACGCCATTGATCACTTCCTTTTGTCGTCGTACAAGCTTGACATCTTAATGTTTTCTTAATAAACACGTATCTAAGAGATTCAATGACGTTCTCTACCCTTATTTTCTTTCTACTGATCGAGATTTCCGATTTCACGTGGGTGGTCTTTGTCTATACCTACGTCTATTGTGACTTTATACCCTTTATTTTATTTGCTTCGGAATTCTTTCTTAAAATCGAGTTATACTACGAAAATAGTAGAGAAAATATTTTATTTAATTTTTTTTTATATTTAATCAGGAGCTCGGGAATTATTTCGTTTTCAGGGTTAAGGCGACCGAAAAGGGGGACGGACTATCCAGAGGAAAGTTGTTCAACCGAGTTGGAAATGTTTAAACTTTCGTCTGGATATTTGTACAGCGAAATACAACGTGAACAACTTAAACAGAACTTTTAAACTCGGGAGGTAGTCTTCGTTTGGGATGCCGCCCTGGCGTTGCGTGCGTTCCAACCCTTACGTTTACGTTGTACAGCTCAGGGCGTAGGAAAAATAATCAAAGCCGGAATAGAATTTCCCGCGACGGTCGGAATTTCCATCTTTTATACGGCCACGTAAAGGGACGTTCTCGGCGGCATCGCTTTAATGATTTTGGCGCCGCCGAAAAGGATTAAGTGGTAATCGTTTTTTTCCCTGTGTGTATTTTGCCGAGAAAATTTAAGCAGTTGCTTTTTACCGTGTAGCACGAATACCGAGTTGTGGCTGATTGGAGAAAAAAAGGGTGTTTGAATTTTGATGTTTTTACTAAAAAACGACATTCAAAGAGAATTATATAAATAAGAGGTTATATTTTTAGGATTTTTAAAGAGATCACGGTTTCATTTTAATAAACTTATGCTTAATACTGGACGAAATATTGTGTAGAAACATCTTTCTCTTTCGTCAACTTCTTGTCTTTCATATTCGTTTTTATCCTCTATTTCATTAACAACTTCGTTAGCGTCAGGAAGTTATTTTTGCTAAACTTACTAACGTAAAAACAATGACCAAATCGTCGACTATAACACAGAATTTCTGCAATTTTCCTATCTGCAAAACGAACGTTACTGTTCATCAAATTACAACTGAACATTTATTCTGCCAACCTCCCCCGAATTTAAAACATTATAGGTAATAACCTTAGAAATAATGCGATTTTCACTTCCCGCACTAGTGCGGGAAAACCAATTTCCTTACGTATCCGAAATTATCTATATGAGGAACTTGACAAAAAAATCGTCGTTTCAGGTTAATTTTGTAATCTTTCCAAGACTTTTGACATTATAGATCAATACTGGACTGTGGACTTATTTTTAGTTCAACTGTTGTTATGTTGTATTTTATAGAGAGTGTTGTACCTTGGACATAGTGTACCTTGGATCACTAACCCATAATCTGACATATGCTGCTAGCTTGTGGCAAACTGTTGAACTATCTCGTGCAATATTCATTAGTGGGCAGCTTCTTGCAAGATTGTTTTTGCAGTTTAAAAAGTAAAGTTTCAGCTTGTGCAGTATAATTTGGTGAGTAAAACTACATGCTGTATGTAACTCTGAACATAATCTAACAACCTAGGCGCGTCTTTAAATTGTAAACTGTCACGTCTTGTACCATGCATCATCAATAGGTACATCTTGTACCATGGATCACTGATCCAAGGATGTACATGATGTTAATTATGTTGGTCTTTTTCAGATTATAATACAATGCCACGGAGCAAGAAGGGCAGAAAACGTGAACATATTGATCCGGAAGCAATACAAAAAGCAATTAAAGCTGTGTGCGCTGAAAGAGATAATAAAATTTCTATTAGGGAATCATGTAAAGTGTTTAACATTAAATTTACAACATTAGTTCGGCCTTTGAAGGGTTTTACAAATTCTGGGAAAGAGGAGTTCAAATATGATGTTCGGTATGACACTAGAAAGGTAGTTTCAGAAGCAGAAGAGCTCTGTTTGGTAGAGTATATCAATAAAGTAACTAAGATGAACTATGCATTGACAAAGAAAGGAGTTTATAAATAATAAGAATCGACCTGTCAAGTGGGATGAAGAAAAAACAGTTGGAGAAGAATGGTTGAGACTATTTATGACAAGGCATACTGCGAAGATAACCATTAGAAAGCCAGAAAAGACAAGTTTGTCACGGGCAACTGCTTTCAATCCTACCAATGTTGAAACATTCTTCAAAAATCTCGAAGATGCACAGTTGAGATTAGGACCTTTCCCTCCTCATCGCATCTGGAATCAAGACGAAACCGGGCTAACAACAGTACAGAATCCCCACAAAATTGTTGCCCCCAAGCGTACAAAGCAGGTAGGAAGTGTGACGTCAGGTGAGAAGAATTCAGTCAGTACAAGTTTAAATCCAGCTATTATCTAGTGTCCAACGGCCACCTACTACGCCTATTATGATTAATGCTCATCGAAGCGAAGATGAGCCGTCTACTTCAGCTGCAACGCTAAATCAGAATGAAAATAGATCTAATGATCTTAGATCTCCTGAAGAAGTTCAGCCATACCCGAAGGCAGCACCAGGCGAGGTAGAAAACCTGGAAGAAGCAAGATAGAAACACCTGAAACAGAAGCTATAAGGTTAGAAAAGTCTAAGAAAAGAGAAGGCCTGCCAAAATCAAAGACTACTAAGCCACCTGCAAGTAAAAGTAAATCTCAAGATAAAGCTAGGAAAAGTTTAGTTTTTGAAAGTGACAAATTGATATGTCTGATGTTGATGATTCTGATAACGATGATGACTTTTTTGCATCAATTAACGCTGAATTAGCCGATGCTCAGGAATAGCTTGAATTTGAAAGATTCAGTTTCAATAATGGCGATTACGTTCTTGTCAAGTTTGAGAAGAAACGAGGGCCAACTGAGCACTATGTTGGGAAAATTATTTCTCAAAACTGTGATGGGTGGGGATTCCAAATACAGTTTTTCAAACGTATTAGCTTGAATAACAAATTTGTCATAGAATTATCGCAAATCATCGTCGGGCTAGTGGTCTAGTGGCTAGCACACTTGCCTCGTAGTCCGGAAGTACCGAACCCCGGTGCTTCCTTTCTGAGTTTGGTTTTCTGTAGTTTTCCAAATTCCACGGCAAATGCGGAAAGGTCACATCTTAAGTCGGTCTGCAGCCGCAGGCGTAATAATAACTCATGGCCAGCCGATGCCCCCTGTATTTGGCGCAAGCTGTTGGGGGATGCTAAGGCATGAATTATTATTATTATTATTATTATTATTATTATTATTATTATTATTATTATTATTTAATGTAAATGAATCAGACATTTTACTCAAATTGCCTAAACCATCAAAGTGCAGTGGTTCAACTCGAGTTGCACAACAAGTGTGGTTTAAGGTAGATTTTTCAAACTATAATGTAAAATAGGGAGCAGTTGTTTATATGACAAAATTACTGTTTCTGTGTAAATTTGTTCAGATGTTTTAAACAAATAAATTTTGCAGCTGCACATTGGAGGTATTGGTATGCTTTTCTGTATGATCCAAGGTACAGGAGGATGCGATCCTAGGTCCAAGACCAGATAGGATTTCAAAATTATGCATAATAACACACTTCAAAGGTTTTGGAAGGGAGTCAAATGCTGAAACCGCTTCAACACCTCGGAAAGTCTTTGAAATGTTTGATTATACGCAATTTAGAAGTCAAATTAATTGCTTGCTCCAATTTCCTTGGTCTCTGAAGAAGTCAAACATTGCCAAATCATAATGGTTAATCCTATCCTGTAACAAAAGTTTGTTTTTGAAGAGAGCTTTTTGACGATGTTTTTTGAGAACCAGAAATGGTAAAGTAATAACAAATAGTTTCCGTTAAATAATATTTCTGAGTTTCAAATATTTTGGATATTTGGGAGGAGACCCTAAACATGTCTATAATCTAAATTGCTGATGGTCAACGGTGGTCAATAGAAACGTTGTAGTCCTAGCGTTATGTTTGACCTTCGGACTTTGTAGTTCCACGTTTTCAGAGCCATTGCGTATTACAAGTCCTCGATATAAACGATGATTCTGAGGAACGACAAAAGGTTTAGAGGTTTAGGACCAGATTTCATTACTGCCAAAGTAAAAGCGGCACTATTTAAGGGCGTCACATATAAAGCAGTTTTATTAATAAAGCTAGAGAGTGATGGGATTCGCAAAACACTCCGCCACCACCCCACTCACCCACTTACGCATATTCTTTCGTTACCTTTTTCTTTTTTTTTTTTTTGAAAAAGGGAAGAGGTCAATGGAATCAATTCCTTTCGATAACCCTTCGAACCTTTCCCTATTTACCCGAACAATTGACAATCATCGACCACCACCACCATGCCATTGCGAATATGTACAAAGAACATCGATCTTTTACATCATTCGGAGCAGGCCGTGACGGTGTCCCGACTAGTGACGCCGATTTTCTTTTTTTTGCGAGGCTTGCCTCGCCTCCCTCGTCGAGATCGATATTAAGAGTTCTGACGAACAACTGTGCGTAATACGACACGAGTATTTCTCCGACGTTCTCATTACTCGCTAGTTTTTTTTTGCTTCTTATTCGTGAAAATGTTCTCTTTTTAAGCCGTAGAGTGCATGCCAAACAAGGGCGCCCTCTTGTTTTACACTAGTGAATGTTCGCGTTTCACATTAGTGAATGTTCTTAGATTCAATTCATGCTACGATGGAAGAATTTTGAGCTATACCATATAGACGAAAATACGCAAGGGTAGAGAGAGAGAGAAAGAGAGTAAGAAAATAGGGTAAAAGAGACAGCTATTCTCTTAGCGAAATGTGGCTTATTTGTTTAGAACTGCTTGTCTCTGTTGCCTACTTTTTTCTTCCTCGTTTTTTTTCCGTTCTACGGGATTTTTCTTGCGAAAGAACGCTAGCGGTGGAAAAGCGTGGAGGCGATTTTCCGGCCAAATGTAACGAAAAGAACGGTTATCGTTTTATTTTGTCACCCTCTAGCGGTTTCCTCTACGTCGCAGTTGATGCGGTAAAGGGAAATTTCAAATTGCAAAAGAGGATACAAATTGGGAAAATAAGTAATTTTAACGCTTTAACACAGAAGGGAAGACGTCTTTAAACTTTTATAAAAGAGAAGGAAAACGGAAAACTTCGTATTTTCTCTCACGGTGCGTTGTAGGTTTTCGTATATTTATAAAATATATATTTTTCAAAAGAATATTCTACGAAGCTGTCGCGTATAATAACGCCCTTACTCTAGATACGTGGGTGTTCGCTCCGGGGAAGTTTTTCGAGTTTAAAATTTTATTTTGTACGATTTAGAAGTGCGAACGTTTTCCGGAAATCAAAACTTTTTTAGGTAGAATTATATATGTAACAGATGTTTTCAACTGTATCTCATTTTATTTGGAAGAAGTAGTGATATCAGGTTATTCAATCTTGTCTGTCTCTTATTGATAAAAGTGGCTACTTCACCTCGAAAAATGAGAAAAACTCAAACGCTTTCTGTCAACTTGAAGATCATGTGGAATGATCTTTGTCTTGAAAGTTACGAATTCTTGGTAGAATAGAGCATTATGGATCTCAGAACATTTTACTGTATTGGCACTGGCTGAATTGAACTCGAACGATTATTCGATACTTCGAAATGGTAAACTTTTCCTTCTGTTCATTTGTTATGGTTGGGGTCCTAAGTAACTTTATAGTCAAGTATCATGTCCTGTGTTACTTGAAGAACTTCAAACTTCCTGGATGTATTTTTTAGAATTTGCATCCACTCTTCGGGCAATATCACCCTTTGCTGCTTCCTTTTCTGTTTTTCGATCAGAGCAAAACTGCGATCGGATGGCAAAAAACTATGTCCGGGTTCAGGGTAGTGGTGTCTAATGTTTACAAATCGTTTTTGTAGTGTCAACGTTTGCCAAAAATTGATTAAAACGCTATTTTTATTCTTAGCAGCGCAGTTGTCAGTGGACCTTTGCGCTCAATAACTTCATCATACACGTAAAAGAAATTTTTCAAAATACTAATCTGATGAATGCAAAATGGAAAGACCCATAGTTGACTTTTATAAAACACATCTCCGGCTGGGACATGTGGTAGGATCAGAAAGTGCCAGTTTTTCTTTTTCTTTCATATCTTTTTCTGGCATGTGTCATACCTTGGGTGTCCAAAGCTGAAATTAAAGTTTTCTACAAAAATTCTACGATAAAAATCGTAGCTAACGTAGGGTTTGAAGTATTTTTCACCCATTATGCGATGCTGTACTAGCTCAAATTTGTCCAAATAGAGTCTGTACATGGTGGCGACGTTTAGTTCAGGTGAGAGAAACGACGATTTTCATTGTCTTTTCTACTCCGGATCGGCGTTCACCCTATAGCGTCGACCCTTAAAACTCTGCGGCTGCACTACCCAATCCCTGGTTTCATAGTTCCAGGGCAACGGGCGTGGCGGGAGTAGACTTCGTATATAGGGGAGGATGCTTGGGCGTAGGCATGGGCATACGCTTCGGTGTCCGGCCGCTAACCGTCGGAATATACGATGGCTAAGTGAGGCACCCTACGGCGCTTACCTAGAGAACTCTGCAGCTGCACTACCCCATCCTTGGTGGCCACACTCAGGGAAACGGGCGTGGCGAGAGAATTTGGCGAAGATAGTAGGGGAGGATAGAAGTCGGTTCGCCGAGGAGTAGTCCTCCCGCTGGTTGTCTGGTTGGGGAAACCTTCGGTTTCATCCTAAAACAACTCGGTGATTCTGGGACCCTACGGTTTCACTGTAGTTGCCGCGGATACTTGATCGCCGGAGGGGCGAAAGAGTTGGCGTGGTTGGCATTTTGGGGTAGGGCTTTTGCCCGGCCGTCCCCGTAGTTCAGGCTTAATTCACGGGCGGGCTGGTTGTACCTCACGGCCAGATTCCGTTTCCCACGCTTGGCCGATAGTAGCCATCCGCAAGGAGGCCTAGGCCCCGTGGAGTTAGATGTGAGGTAGGAGTTCGCTAAAGCGTCTCCAACGGTGACTCGTTCAACGTTGACAAGAAAACTTGTCCAACATGGGTAGCACGGGGGAGAGGAGCCCACTGGTTCGCCGGGCCTCTCCGCGAGGTGTCGGTCTCGTGCGGGCAACTGGTTTCGTACCTCTTTGTCCTGAGGAGTGCGTGCATTTTCCCTGACGCCGCATACCTAACGGTCGGTTGGTAGCTGGGTGCCCCTTCGGGGTCCAGCAACCACTTACGTGTCTTTTCTACTGTAGTGAGATTGTCCAAAACACTCCATACGACAGTTCCATGGCTGTCCTGTTGTTCTTTCAGGGACTTCTTTCCCTTATGGTTTGTATGTTGTTCGCCTAATGCACGCTTCTTTTTTACAACATTTTGTTTCCAGGATTCTGGATGTCGTATCTTTTTCTTCCCTTTAACCATAAGACTGTCGTCTTCAGTATTAATCTATTGTTTTGGAGATATTCAAAAACATGCAAGCAGTATACATTAGATAACCATTTATCCTGTTAGGACCAGCTTGGGAAACGCCAACATCATTATTGTTCATATATTCATTTGTCGCTACTGGATAATTCCATTTCCGTCTGGGGAATAAAGTCTCTTGACGAATCCTCGAAGGGTTCATCTTTAATCTACACGGTTCACACAATATCAAAACATTACTTACACACCTGAAGAACATTGACGACAGCAAGTACGTCGTTGGATTATATTTGGATTTGTGTAAGGCCTTTGACTCCGTGGACAAGAATATACTACATATGTCAAAAGCTGGAACGGCTGGGATTTAGAGGAAAAATTAGTGTTAAATTAAATAACACAACTTCCAGTGAAGAGGGATCCGTAGATCTTGGTGTACCATAAATATCCAACTTCTTTCATTTTCGATTTTAATCAATGACTTACCAGATTTTCTATCCACAGGACATGCAGTGCTTTTCGCTGATGATACTTCTGTTCTTGTATCAGCAGACACAGCTGAAGAACTCCACAGAAAGATTGGTGATGCAATTAAACAAATGGAAATGTGGTACGCCAACAATAGATTAGTATTGAATGTGAATAAAACCAAAAAACTCTACTTTTATAAACGCAAAAATCTATAAAGATAATGCCTGTGGCATCCCAAAAAACTGTGCCCAAAATCTTCCACGTAGATGTTTTTGCAGGAAACTTTCGAGGGGGTGGTGACCCTTTGTGGCTTCATTCCATGTTCTGCCGTTTTGATTCAGGATCACCCAGATGTTATGGACCAATCAATGCTTTCTTTTCGGTCGCCCAGCACCAACACGTCATTCTCCAACCAACAGCTCTTGTCAGCTTGTAACCCGAAGTCATCTTGTACACAATCAGGAAAATTATATCTAGTGCATGTAAATGTAAGGCACAAGAAGACATTTGCGAAAAACTTTCAAAAATCATTCAATCTGAACTCGAAAAGAACCTACCTGAGATGATTACCACAATGGATGCTGCCAACATCAGAAGAAATATATACTGTTCGAGGAGAAAACTTTTGCCTGGACCGTTACCGAAAAATGTTACTGAAGTTCATGAAATTCTCCTACAGCCTACATAACAACATTATAGTCGTTGGTGCCCACTTCGCCTGTGACCTCCATATGACATCATTGATGTCATAGTGATTTTGTATCGGAGTAGTTTGTTATTGATATGCAGTCAAGGGCACAGTAGCGGGTTTAGCGCCCTAATAACGACACTGGTTTTATTGGTAGCCTTTTGACTATATTTCTCGGAGGTTGATTTTACGTTCAGACTTAATCCAAGGTATACAATTTGGCTTTGCCGGGGCAGTCGCTTTCTGCTGACGACTACTGAATTTCCTCGAATGGTTACTCTTCTACTGGGGTTAATATTAAGTCGTCAGGTGCTCATTCATTCCCTCAACCCGTTCAAAGCATTTTGAAGTCCCAGAGCTGCGAGTAGAAGCTCTTTGGTGAAAGGTTGGTTACTTGTTGAGTTGTCTCTGTCTTGACAGCTTTTGAGTTAAGAGGTACCAAAGGGCATACCCTCCATTGGTCGTTCATAAAGCTGTCGTGCTTCTTCGCATTATCTCGTTTTGTCCCTTTTATATCGATTCTGAGGCGAATAAGAAGACCAAGCACTCCGTTTCAAATAGTGAAGTAGTGCCTCCATCTCCCCCCTTGTTATTATTCAGTAATATATTTTATCTTGTTGAGATAAATTCTATTTCATCGCTATAATTCAAGCAAACCATTATATGAGCGTAAGCCAAAAGGAACAACAGCCTTACCCACAATTTCGTAGTAAGTCGTCCATTTTAAATGTTCCTGAAGTACATTATAAAGAAAACCGACACTAATCTTTTTCGCATTTCATGCAAATTTCATTCCAGACACGACACAGTGACAAAATCCCCCATTCGAAGTGCTCAACCAGCTAATAATACTCTCCTAAATTATACAATATTAGCTCATACCACCGAGAGCGCACGATAAAGCCCACATATCATCCCAAAATTCCCGATCCCCCCTCTCCGTAACCGTACCTCGTATATCCATTACTTACGTTTCAACCGGCGTTATGTCATATTCAGAGCGCAGTCGGGGGATTCCCCGATTAACTAGGAATTTAACGCTCGCTCGGCCATCCATCGCGTTACATATGCACCGCCGTAAAGGCTTATCCAGCTCTCTTCCTTCATTTACCGAGTCAACACACTCCAGGATCGAAATGGAACACACAATTCTCCCTGTCGGACTACGAAATCGTTTATTACACTGACGGTAGTGCCCTCTATTTGTTGGGTTTTCGTTACAGAGCGTTGCGCGCTCTTTATGACCGGCCGCGTAGCGGCGTTTATTCCGCTAATACCCGCTAACGCTTAGCGACTTCGTCAGGGATACCTGTCCTACCGTGTTCCAACTGAGAAATGTTAATCCTGTTGGTGCAAAGCCTCGATTCGTTTCGCTTGTATTTCTAGGGTAATAACCGCGTTAATTCTCGACTATAAACAACAACAAGTCTTGGTTTATTCACGGCTAAGGATCGTTTCGTAAATCAGGGTTTGATATTTGTGTTCCTTTAGAGGAGAGATTAAACGATGAACATGTATGGAATTATGTCTGGGAGAAAACGGTTAATTTATTTTCTTGTATGGGGAGCGTTGCTTTCTCCTATCCTTTTATTTCTTGGTTAACAGTAAAGGCATGCAGATCTACGTTTTCAACAAAATAAGTACCAGACCAGCGACCAGGATTCCTTACATTCCACACCATACATTTATGTTCCACCTTCTTTGGAAATTAGTTAGACCAGTAATATGAATTGGGAGTGTGCTTTGACACTAGGGATACCTACAAAGAGCATTTCAGAAAAGTAACCGTCAAGGCTGATGAAAAAATTGGATGGTTACCAAGATTGATGCATAACATCGGAGGACCCAGTAGTGGTAAAAGTCAACAATGCTCTATGGAGCACCGTATGGGAACACGCACTGGATAATAAACGAAACCTGGCCGTACATGTCATTACAGCAACTCCGCCTGTGGACTTTTTAGCCATAAAAGAAAGCGCATCTATGATGGTCAGTGTTCGATAGAAGCAAAAGACTTTACCGTGATGAAATGGCAGGAGAGCTGGACCAGCAATACTGAAAAGGCGCAATGGACCAAAGATCTAATACCGGACCTGAATGCTTGGACTACATAGACGTGAACACAGAACCTGGACTTTCACTTGACAGATTTTGTCAGGGCATGGCTATTTTCGCGCATACATAAAGCGCATACGAAAAAGAGATGACGATAACTGCGAATATTGTGCTGCTGTGAATAGCGCTGAACACACAATTTTTCTGTGTGACCGGTGGAGTAAACAGAGAAAGGAAGCCCAAGAGAAGCCACAAGCTAGCATAAATATGACAAATATGATTCCTACTGATAAAATCCAAAGAAAAGTGATCAGCCATACAAGACATGATAAGAAAGATAATGACAACAATAGAGCTTAAACTAAAAATAGAACAAAACGGATCGGGACCAAAACTCAGGAATACTCGATGCCTTCATGACGGAGATATCGAACAAATGGTTCCATGAAGTCATCCTGCACACACCAGGGAGTCTGCTACGGGCTACCGGTGCGGCGCTATATAAGTAGCACGCAACGGCAACAACGGGACAGTAAATTACGGAATTCAAAAGAAAGCGAATAATGCGGCGATAACGGTTACCTTCTTGAGGAAGACCTACCTTGATGTCTCGGGGGTGACACTCCTGAGGCAGTTCGCCCAATGAAGACGGGAGTGGGTCGTTTTGTTGTTCAGAAATATACAGCGCCACTGATTTCTTATTTAAAACTCCGGAGGTAGCGGGGTGCTTACTTATAAAATCAGAAGTTCGTAAGTCTCAGAGGTTTTTCCCAAAATAAGGCAAACACGTCATAAACAGTCAAGACAGGTGGCCGGACTGAAGGCCATCTGCATGTACGTAAACAAAACAAAGAAACATAACTTGGAAAAATGACATTAAAATAAAGGCAGAGATCGGACAAACGGAGAGAATAAAGACGAAAAGGAAAGGTAATTATATATCCAAATTTAAGACGAGCTTAACGAGACTTCTTCGAGAGAATTTTCAGGGGACGGGGAAGAAAAATCCATCGCGCGAAGCCGGTCAATATTATGGAGCGTTACTGGCGAACAACTCGATGCAAAAGGGCGACCAAAGCACCTAAACAGACGCAAAGGAAGAAGTGATTGGGGAGAAACGAACTGAATATGCGTAATAAGAGATAAGAATGAACCAACAACGGACGAAATCCAGAATCAAAATAAACACGGGAATAGCAATTTTCAGCGTAACGAGTCGCACACTATCAGGTTGCGATAGACCTAAGTACATGATGTCCATAAAGGATTTCCACCGACACAAAGAAAAATGAATTGCGATGATTGACAATTCCGTTGCACTTTTTTCTGCTGCAAACAAGGCCGTTTCTCCTTCAATACTCCATCGAATCGGGTCAATAAATTGCTGTCGTATTTCCCCGTGATCCCCGAAGGATCACATCTTGGGAATCCCAAAAAATGATCGTCATGACCTTTCCGGTCGATGGAACGGTCTTTGCTTTCTTCGGAGCTGATTCGCCCGGAAAAGTCCACTGCTTCGACAGTTCCTTGGTCTCTGGTACAAAACGCATGAAGAAATCGCTTGGATTGGGTTGAATCCTGGCCAGACACTCCTCCGAAACCGTCACCCGATTTCGTTTTTGCTCCGGTGTGAGCAAATGCAGTACCCATCGCGCTGAAAGTTTTATCATGCCCGAAATTTAGTGTAGGATATTGCCAACGCGTTCCTCTGTGATGCCTATTGCCTCTGCTATCTCTTTCAGATTCAATCGGCAATCGGCCAGGGCCGTAGCCAGCTCCTAATTTTCAGCAGGGCTGATTTTTCTTTCGCCAGGGCCCGTATTTCATTAAACACTTTTGTTTTATAATATCGGCAACCATTTTGTTTTTAGTGAGAGAGGTTCCGGAACGCCGTTCCGGCGCGTTTCTCTTCAAATCGAGCCCTGGAAATAACTGTCACTCGTAAAAGTAAGCCGAGCTTTAAAAAAAGTAAAAAACGAATACAAATTTTTTTATAGGTAACAGAAATTATAGCCAACCAAGTCAAAAATATTAATCATTCATCTGAAACAGGACTCTAAAAGGGCTTAAAATATTTAAATTAAGTTTGACTGCTTCAGGTACAAAAAATATATATTTGGATATTAATAGAATATAAATAATACAAAAAAAATATGTACAGTAGGCTAGAACATAAATGACGGGAACTTAAAATAGTTGAAGCTTCCTTTGCTTCCTTTCTTAGGAACAAATCTAAATCAAGACATTTCGTTATTTTCCGCTCAAAAGCCAAATAAATTAAATTGGCCATCCGGGATTGAATTCATACAGTACCGTTGTGGTCGGTTGATTGCTGTTAATGTTGAAAGAGATGATTCATAACTGCAGTGTTACATCTAAACGGATGCAAAAACCGCGTAATTTTGGGCAGGGCTCAATTTTTTTGTACCAGGGCTTAGCCCTGGCCAGCCCCCCTCTAGCTACGACCCTGCAATCGGCTAACACGCCATGAATCTTCTCGACCATTTCATCGTTGGTAGCGGTTTTTGGGCGTCCACCGCATGGTTCGTCACTTGTGCTTGTCCGATCACATTAGAACTCGTTCACTCAGAAGCGGATGGAGTAGATCCGCCATGAACCTCTAACAAAATATTTCGAATTTCAACTATTGACAGTTGCTAAAAAAAGGTTGCCCTTGCCGACCAATGAATTCTCCTTTGTGCACCATCTCTTGCCGATTCCAGAAACATTTCAGGTCGCCCTCGTATACATTTTTTTATTTTCTATGACTTTTTTGTATGAATAGTTTTAATTTTTATAAAAAAAACGTGAAAAAAAACCTGCATTTAATGCCAACATTGATACGCAACCAAAAGAATA
This sequence comes from Holotrichia oblita, assembly GCA_023690525.1. Taxonomy (NCBI): domain Eukaryota; kingdom Metazoa; phylum Arthropoda; class Insecta; order Coleoptera; family Scarabaeidae; genus Holotrichia; species Holotrichia oblita. The sequence goes on from CM043020.1 coordinate 101,878,941, forward strand.
TGTCAGTGTGACAAACAGGACTAATTACAACTTCGTGGGAAAGAAACATTAAACGCAACAACACATACTCATTTGACAGCGTTTAAATTAAAAATACAAGCTTGGAAAGCGAAATGCTACAAAGGGTTTCCCTTTGAAGAATTTTTATTTATCTTTGTAAAAACATATAATTTTATTAAATGAAATATTACATTTATGTATATGAGGTTTGAGGAAAAACTCAACTGAACTTCAATTCTTGAAATTTTATTAAACTAACAAAGATAGAAACTTCAATCTAGGGGGAAAGTTTTACGGTTTCCGCGAAAAAACACTTGACAAAAAAAAAAAACTGAAATCCCTTCGCGTTGAAATGTTAAGTAATGTTAACTATAATTATATTAAACGACAAAGTTTCCATCTTCGTATCGGAATCCTCATCATCAACGTTAACTCTATTATCTATCCCACTACGAATTCCACAAAACCGACGTTACGGTTTCTAGCACGTTGTGTCATCAAATCTAATTTTCATATCGTGAATATTTCTATCCTACCGACTCACCGACGGAGAAAACAACTTTACGCAGCTTCATTCCGAGATGAAGAAATTGTACTTGTTAGACATCAAATAAGTTTCATTCGCCGTAGTTTCTCTGCGATTAATCCGATTAAGTAGAAGATTTACATATTCGTTTGCGTAATTATGGCTGCTTGTAACGTCGAGATTATCCTGAGCACAATTGTGATAGTGTACTTATCTTTAGAATTGATTAAGGGCGGAAGACGTTGGAGTAAGGTGATTAGATTCTAATAGATTTGATATGCAGCAGCTTGTTTGGTGAATAATTTGCGTTTCTTTTCTTTGCCTGGTTAAATACACACCAACCCATCTAGTCTTGTTACTAAGGAGATTTTGATTTCTCTCTGCCACTCCTCATCATGCTAGATAATCTTCAATTAATTTGGCCGAAGAAAAATGTGATTGATAGGACAGTTTTCGGGCGATATGATTTCTGCAATCAGTCACTCAAATAAGATGTAATGTTAAGATGGGATTCAAGCATGTACTGTTAGAGTGCTTCTGACAGATGGCAATTGTTAAAACAGATTATTTTCAGATTTTAGATATCTGTAGCTGTCAAAACATATTTGACAGTTGTCAAAGTAGAGAAATGTTTAATTAATTTACAATTTCAAACTTGACTATTTCATTTCTTAATCTGACAGACGTCAAACGGTAAAACCACAGAATAGATCCCTCCGTCATATCCCTGAACTGTAAATGAAAACTTGACATAACCACCAGAACAATAAATTGACATGTGACATGATGAGATAAATGACGATATTCTAGGCTTGTGTGTTTAGTTTTAGTTACTAATTCTTACAAACACATTTGACAGCAGCCAAAATTTGACAGCTGTCAAAACATAACAATAATTATATTTTGTATTTTTTTCTTGTAGGTTGTGTCTGGTAGCAGCAAGAGCTACTTTAGAGTTATTTTGTTCTTTATTCTGGCAACTGTAACAGCCGAAACATGGCAGTTCTAAACTTGTAAAGACTTGAATTATTTTAGCAATATCTCTGACAGATTTTTATAGCTGTCAAGACACATATCACATCAGCTAAAATGTAAAACTACGTATTTGCACTTTTAGTACTATCAACTTGTAAAAACTGTTATTTTTACGAAATTAACAGGTGCAATTATAAAATATTTCTGACATCTGTCAAAATAAATTCGTTTTTAAGATATTAGTAGGTGTCAAACGTATCTAACATTTTTCAAGATGGTCTGTTGTACTATGTATCTGCCAAACGAAATACTTTTTTTCAGATTCGGTATTTTTGTAGTTGTTAAACACATTTGACAGCTGTCAAAACATAACAATATTTATATTTTTCTGTTATTTTGCAGCTGCAATAGCCGAAACACTTGACAGTTCTAAACTCGTAAAAACTTGAATTATTTTAGCAATATCTCTGACAGATTTTTATAACTGTCAAGATACATCTGACAGCAGCCAAAATAAAAAAAACTCGTTATATTTTCACTGTTGATAACTATCAACTTGTAAAAACTGTTATTTTTACGAAGTTAACAGACGCAATTATAAAATATTTCTGACATCTGCCAAACGGATTCGTTTTCAAGATATTAGTAGGAGTCAAAACATATCTAACAGCTTTCAAGATGTCAAAAACACTGGTGTAATTGTAAAATATTTCTGGTATCTGCCAAACGAAATACTTTTTTAGATTCGATATTTTTGTAGTTGTTAAAACACATTTGACAGCTGTCAAAACATAACAATATTTATATTTTCTCCTTATTTTGACAGATGCAACAGCCGAAACACTTGACAGTTCTAAACTCGTAAAAACTGGAATTATTTTAGCAATATCTTTGACAGATTTTTATAGCTGTCAAGATACATC